>JANHAO010003417.1:0-26187 GCA_026873985.1 Saraca asoca
TCCAGTTTATCTTCATTCTTCTCAATTTACTTTAGTTGTGAATCTGCTTGGTACCATAATTCACCCAACAGTTTCCTAACATATTATATGTCAATTCAACTTATTCGAGATAATTACAATAAAATATAAATAGTATTTACCGGTAGACAAATTAGAAAGTATACTGAGTCAATGAGAATTAAGATGTTAGCCTCGACACTATATTACGCTCAAGCAAATGGTTAAATAGAAGTTGCCTATAAGTTAATTATAAACATGATTAAAAAGTACATTAGACAATATCTAAGGAACTAGCACAAAATGCTTGATAATGCTCTGTGGATCATAACGAATACTCCCAACAAGTCAACAAGGGTTACTCCTTATAAGTTAATATTAAACTATGATGTCATTATATCAATCAAGGTGACAATGCAATCTTTAAGGATCTAAAAATAAAATCAATTATTTGATAATGATTATTATGGTCTCATGCTCAATGAATTAGAAGATTTGGATGAAAAAAAGTGGAGGTTTTAGATAATTTGGTTCTTAATAAGGAAAAATTGGTCAAGTGTTATAACAAACAATTAAATGTAAATAATTTTGACATTGGCCAATTGATTTGGAAAGTCAAATTACTTATATAAAACATCGAAATATGAAAAATGGATTCCACAATGGGAAGGGCCATTTGAAATTATACATTTATTTGATGGAAATAACTATTAAGTAAGACATGTAAATAAGAGTAATTTGAGTGAGCAAAGGTAAAGTGGATTATGGAAGTAACACAAGTTCATTGAAAAGAAAGGAAAAGGGTAGTTTTTTTTTCAATCTCGAAAACGCATGAATAAGTAGTTTTAATTATCCGGAGGTATAACCATTATCATTTCTCATAAAAAAATATATATAAAATTGTTAGAGAAAAATTTCATGTATTATGAAGTAACTCAAGAATCACAACTTAAATAGATGATTGAGCATCGACACCACGAATCAATAAAGCATTTAAGGTGATATTACGGAGGCAAAGTTTAGTTTGATCATGTTGTCAATTTAAAACTTTTGGATATGCTATAATCTTAAGTCAACAATTCATTGAACCAAATTAGGGGCATTTGTTAACCACTTTTTTGAAAAAAAAAAAGGGGGGGGGGCCTAAGCAAGTCAACCACATGCATTTAAAGTTGAAATATATTGTGCAAAAGAATAACTAAGTGGTTAGCTTATAGGTTGAAATAAGCACTTGTCGAATAAGCGAAGATAGATATTTGACGATTATTTTGCAACTTTTTAATGGTTTCATTTTGCAATTTTTTTTAGTTCTTTTTTTTTTTTGAAATATGTGCGTAAAAGTAAGTTTTCAAAGCAATTATTGCAAGAATTTACTTGTGATTCTTATAAATAGGACATTAATGAGCTAAGGGAGGATCATTTTTGTAGTGTAAACATAAATAACCCAAATCAAACATATTATGTGTACTGTAGTGTCCTGCTACCTTTTTTTAGCACTATACTAACTCATATAGTTTGTTCCTAGGAATCTTTCATCACTTTCGTACTTATATTTCCATATGTTATAATTCACAATTATTTGAAGTCAAACTTTTACTTTTTACTGTATATGACTATATCTTTTTACATGAATTGAAATTTGTTTGTTGTGGAGAACCCATTTTGAAATCGGAGTTTTCTAATATGTAAAATTTGACTCAAAACTCAAACATAAATAAATTTTTTATAATTAATTATCGATAATCAGTTATATTTATAATCAATTATTCTACACTAATCAAATGAACTCATAAAGTTATTCTATTTCTTTATCAATATTTCCTTTATTCCAACTCGGGATCGCCCCCCAAAAAGCAATGGGAAATAATTTAGTGTCATGTTTTTTTTCCACTGGGAGTATAATCTGCTTAGTAAACACAACATTAGAGTTCGATTCAAATTTAAACACACCATTAACTATAGAGCTTGACTCAATTTTAAGTTATTACATTAATGATGGGTTTTTATTGTAAGTTACCTTTCTATTAAATTAGAAAATTGAGCTTGTTTTAAAATATAAATATTTATATTAAAAAAATTATGGTGAAAAAGTTGTAGGATTAGGATTCAAAGTCTTGCAGATACTATGTTTTAATTTTTGTAGCCATGGTAGCTTTTTCCTTTGAGTTGGAGACTAAACTTGTCTGTATGCTGCGTTGTTTTGCTGCGTGTTTGAAGAGATATTTTTCTCCCAAGAACACAACCTATTCATAATAATAATACAAGATGAAGTCGAAATCATACGAGAAACATCTTAGCCACGTGGCCCCTGTTCGCCTTTTTCCCATAATTATATGTTACCATCAGCAGTACCTCGGAATCGTTGCGATATGCAGTAAAGAATATCTAAGCTCCCAAGAAATGAATATTGATTACTCAAGTCAAGTACTGCGTATTAATTAGGTGGTTGGAAAATTGACGACTGACACTGTAAACATAACAAAATGAGAGCTTCTCACAAATTCTGCTCTTTTTCTCTGGTTCCAGTTTGTCTTGCTTCACTTTGTCTTGTTTCATGGAATCTTAGTACTTCCTCCAAAGTTTGTTGGAGTAGTTTTTCTCCAATTACCTCATCCTATTTATATTTACACAGCAATCCAACGCCATCTGCTTCTCCACATAATAAAATGGTCTCAATTTCATTCAACTTTTACTCTTCTATTATTTTCCTTTATCCTGCAGACTGCTTTGTCATCCTTTCTTTTATTAACAATAAAGTCTGTTTAATTAAAAGAATAAAAGAAAACAGAAATATGCATAAATGACTTATGAAGAAATTGTCACTTCTCAGGAGCACAGTGTCAGCAAGTTGAAATTTATTGAAGCTAAGTTGGCTAAAGCAAGGTCTTTAATTATAGAAGCTAGCAAAGTTGGAAACTTGACATCTATCCACCAAGACCCTGATTATGTTCCAAAAGGTCCAATATACAGAAACGCCAATGCTTTTCATAGGTAACTAGGTATTTTTCAGTTTACTATAATGGCATTTTCTGTTAGGTACTTTCATAATCAATTCTTTTACTAATTTTATTAATTAATTATTGTTAATTATCCCCAGGAGTTACCTAGAGATGGAGAAGCAGTTCAAGATATTTGTATATGAAGAAGGAGAGCCTCCATTGTTCCATGATGGGCCATGCAAAAGCATATACTCCACAGAAGGAAGATTCATACATGAAATTGAAAGGGGGAGGTTTTATCGTACCAGAGATCCATATGAAGCTTCTGTGTATTTCCTTCCCTTCAGTGTGGTTATGATGGTCGAACATCTTTACGTTCGTGGCGCCCATGATGTCAATTCCATTGGTCTTTCTGTCACTGACTACATACAGATTATCGCCAATAAACATCCTTTCTGGAATCGAAGCCTCGGCCACGATCATTTCATGCTCTCTTGCCATGATTGGGTAAGCAATCTTCGTTACAAAAGCCTTCAAACATATCATTTTACACCAACAAAGTAATACCTTGTTGGTCATGGAATCATATAGAATTTCTCTTTTAATATATGTTGGCAGGGTCCTCTGGTATCCTCTGCCGTCCCTCGTTTGTTTGACAACTCCATAAGAGTTCTTTGCAATGCTAATACATCTGAAGGATTCAACCCGCAAAAGGATGCATCATTACCTGAAATCAATCTTCCGGCCGGGGAAACTACAGGGCTAATAGGTGGTTTTTCACCATCTCGTAGGTCAATCCTCGCTTTCTTTGCAGGTCAGCTTCATGGTGATATAAGATCCTTGCTTCTACAGCAATGGAGAAACAAAGACCAGGATGTGCAAGTCTATGATCAGCTTCCAGAGGGAGTCTCTTACTACACAAAGTTGAAGCAGAGCAGATTTTGCCTATGCCCAAGTGGGTTCGAAGTAGCAAGCCCGAGAGTCGTGGAAGCAATTTTTGCAGTGTGTGTGCCAGTGCTTATTTCAGATGGCTATGTTCCACCTTTTAGTGATGTTTTGAACTGGAAATCTTTCTCAGTTCAAGTAGACGTAAAGGACATACCCAACATAAAAAAGATACTAACGGGCATTTCTCGGAGGCAGTACCTGAGACTGCATAGGAGAGTAAAACAGGCTCGAAGGCATTTTGTCCCAAACAACCCTCCCAAGAGGTTCGATATTTTTCATATGATAGTTCATTCCGTTTGGCTTAGGAGGTTGAATATCCAAATAAAAGATCAATAATGCTGAATCTGCGGCAGCTAGCTGTAAATAGTTTTACATACAGAAATGACTGATTGATGGTGCTATGTAAACAACAGATTTTGAACAGCATTTTTATATGGTTTGTGGTATAGAATTTTTTTTTTTCCTATACTACATTCAAATTTCCATTCTTCTACCTCCCATATTATATTTTTCTTTATGAGTCTCCATGTATGCCAATAAAGAAAGATAGTTGAGATTCCACCATTATATGGTTGAGGTCATCAGTCATCTTAATGCTACACTCACATAACCGAAGCTCACAAGACTCACAAAAGACTCGCAGTCTTGTGAGCCTCGATAAAGATGAGAACATGTTCCACAAATATAATGTATTTTCTCATTACTACCTAGAGATGGGGCAGGAATAATCTATACTGTAATGAGACACTTACTGTTCTCATACATGGGAGTTGGTGATATCAATAGTAAATTACACGAACAAGTCCACAAAGTCAGAGCATCTAGCCGGTTTATAGCAGTCGTTATTATGATACATATAAATAGGTGCTTCTAGCGCAAAAAATAATAATTTAACAAGTCCACGAGAATTGTGTATTGCTTAACTGATATGAAATTCTCCACTTGCATGAACCTCCCTGACCCTCTTGTCATACTCATCTTCTTCTTCCTCTTCTTCCACCTCTGCTTCCACATCCTCCTCCTCATCTTCTTCTTCACCTTCCCAGCCGAAACCCTTGACAGGCCTAGATACTGGAGGGGGGTTTCTTGCCTCTCCCACAATTTTCATTATCTCCTCCGCACTTTGAAGATATAAGCTGGGGTTGTCTCTCTGGTAATAGATGGCTTGAGCTGATTCAGTTAGCTCCCTTGGAAGATTCTTTAAAAACCATGGGTGGTTCTTAATTTCCTTAAGAGAAATCCTCTGCAAACAATGAATGGAAAGATCTGGCAGTAAGTCTCATATAAACACAATCTTAATTCCAAATTCTAAATGTAGATCAAATTTATTCTCAGGAGCATCTTTTCTGACAAAATCCACATTTAAGATCTATTCCTTTTGCTTCAAGTATGCATAAAAGCATAGCAAGAATAAACAACAGCAAAATAGTAGCTTACTGCTTCCTAAGAGGGACATATATAGATGTGAAAACTTTGGAAGCATTTCAACTAAGTTAACAAACAATCAGTTGATGTATGACCAGCAGCTAGCAAACCCATTCTTCAGATTCTGTACATGGCACCTGAATTTCAAAAGACAACTACCAGAGCTTCCTAATTTAAATCCTTAGCAAGGGGAGAAGGACAGCAGTAAAAGAGGCAGGAAGAAATGAAGCCAAATTCAGTGTTTTGAATAAAAGACAATGCCTGGCCAGAAAAGAAAAAGAATAAAAGATAATGGAAGAACCAAAAAAAGGAGATGTAGAAACACTCCAATCAACAATAAGTATAAGGTGTATTCTAGAAGATTTTGTTTTTGTTTGTTATCTTGTAAACATGATAGAGACCTGAACAAATAATTTGTAGTGGCATCATAGTCTAGGCAAATTGGGATAACAGCATAAATTTAAACATAATACATACCCTCAATGGATTTGCAACAAATATGCGGGAGAGGAGGTGTCTACAATCTTGAGATATGTGAACATAATCAGGGATTTTGTATTGAACAGCCATTATTCTCTGAAGATGAGGGCATGGAAAGGAAGTAAGAGTGATGTGAAATGACACAAGAAAGAATATGAAAATCAAGCAAAGGGGACAACCTACCTGAATTGTTTTCCTGAAATTCCTTGGGTCATCCTGGTCCTCAAAGGGATAAGCTCCAACCAGCATGACATAAAGAGTCACCCCACATGACCATACATCAGCCAACTACACAATAGTAAGAAGAGAAAAATAAATAAGTCACATCTAAAATAAAATAAAAATATACATATATTGGTTCAAAACTGAACATCTTCTTTACGGTCTACACTTGGGATGCAAAAAAAATCTAAAGAACTACTACTGAATGCAGCACATATTTTACCTTGCCATCATACTCTCGCCTAGAAAGAACCTCTGGAGCTATATAAGCTGGAGTCCCCACAGTTGATTTGGGCCGTGAATGCAGCAAAGATGACTAAATCACAAACCAGAAGCAATCAAATAATTATAAATATAACACTGGCCTAACTATTATCATAACCTTTAGTTTTGATATTAATTTCAATACCTTGGAATAACCAAAGTCACAGATTTTCAGGCGAGGTGCAGGGCTTCCATCCAAAAGGGTATTTTCTAATTTCAAATCTCTGTGGCATATTTGCTGCAAATGAAAATTGAAAGTGAGTTGTTCCCTTTTTTTTTTTTTTTTTTGTTTGCTTTTGTTTTTGAGAAATACAAGAAGAGGCATGATTTTTTTTCCCCTAAGCTTGAACATATCATACCATAGCATGACAATAATGGACACCAGAAATCAGCTGCTGAAAGAAATATCGAGCCTGACATGCAAAGGAAAGAAAATGAGAGATGCCTAAAATGGTAATGGCAATGAGAGCACGAGAATGAAAATAATTAGGGGATTTCAAAGAGTATGTGAAGTTATAAACCTCATCTTCACTGAACCTGCCGGCATTGCATATCCTCTCAAAGAGCTCCCCTCCAGCTGCATACTCCATCACTATTGCTAAATGTGTAGGGGTCAAAACCACCTGTAAAATAAAATCCAACGGAAATAACAGTATATAATAAGTTGAACACAGTACCCAATGAAAGTTGATACAACATCCTAAAAATTTTGAAGCACTTGCCTCTTTGAAGCGAATAATATTAGGGTGGCGAAGGGACCTGTGGTTCATAATTTCTCTTGCAACATTCTCATCAATCTGAAATGGAAATAGATTACTTAAAATCGCATATATCAAAAGAAAAACTTTTCATTCATCAAAAATAGAAATAAAGAATTGAGGAAAAAAACATAGGACCTCTCTCTCTGTCTGCTTACCTTCCATCAATTCAAGTAACATAAATTAAATAATTGCTATCATTAGCGCATATCCTTGGGAACTGCTTAGTTACTGAAAGTTATAGAATTTAGAGTTGAATTTTCTTTTCTAATATGCATTTTTTTTCTTCTATGAAACAAGATTGGTAAATGAATAGTCACTCCTCCTTTGGTGTTTTCACAAATCCTACCTCACTGGATCCTAAACGCATGGTCAATTATTCAATAAGTCCTTCATCATTCCAAAGGCCAGAAATCTCAAATATAAAACCTAATCGATGTAAATCTGAAAAACTATAGATCCATTTACGAACTTGTCAAAACTTTATGTTTTTCTGGAAACAAAACAGAAAACCTTTCACGAGGACAAGGCGGAAAAAAAAATAAAATCAAACCTTGTGGCCACGCTCGATGTATTTCATGGCGACGAGCTCCTTGGTCTCCTTGTTTCTCATAAGCCTAGCCACCCCAAAATTCCCAGCTCCCAAATCCTTGACCTGCTCGTACTTATCCATATCCACCAAAAACCAATCTATTCCACAGCCTCCTCAAATACAACAATAATTCCAATTATGGATTATGGATTCAACTCAGAATTCCTTCTACAATCACCGTATCATCTCCAAAAGAGGTATGATGGGGGTGGGTTTTGAAAGATCTTATTCTTATGTTGGCTTTGAGACTGAACACAGATGCTAATGATGATTTAGTTATCTATATATAGGAGAAGGGTCATCAAATATATTAAAATTTTTTTTGGAAATTTGGAGTGAGGAAGAAGGTGGGGGTGGAAGAGGAGAGAGTGAGTGTGAGAGCACGTGGGACTATGTGGTAAAGCCTTAGAAATTTGAGATTAAACAAAAACTGAAAGCATGGGAATCCATGAGGACCAGCTTGAATCCAGTCACAACCACTTCCACTTCCTTTTTCAATGGCCTTTTTTATTCATTCCCTGTTTTTATTTCTCGGGTTAAAATACAGTAAACTTTCTTAAATAAATTGTGGATTAAACTATAATTTATTCTCTGAATTTCTGTGCTTGGCTTATTAAACTTGACAAAAAAACACAATTAATTTCTATTGTACACAAAAAATTCATATGCTTTTTTAGCCAAAATTTACGGATTTTTGCTACGTTTTCATTTTTTTTTATATATAATGTAAGATTTGAGCTTTTGGATTGGCATTCCATCTCTAAAAACGCCTTTGCATTCCAACATCGTTTCATCTCCTAAAATGCCGTTTCACTTTAACTGCTCTCTCTCACATCTTACCAACTGTAACAAGCCCATGCCAGTGCGACAGACCTCGACTTTGAAGCCCTTAACTGTCGTTTGCATTATTGAAATAATTTATAAATTCATTATTTATATTAATTTTCGAAGTTACAAAAAAATTCCCAGAAATAGCACAATTAAGGAATGTGAACGCGTTGACCATAACGAACGGAGGATATCACCACCGCCACGGCCCATTATTCTGGCGGCCGACATGGAGCACCGTCGCATTATTTTCATTGGGCCTCCTCTCTGGCATTTTCTTAGGTAACGATAATATCAGTTAACTTTGAAACATCAAACGTTGTCGTGATTGGCGTTGAATCCGAATTGCATAACATGTGAGTCATGTGCCATCTGGCATGTGTTCATGTCAATTCCAATCAATCTTTGTCCTGCATTTATTATCCATTCCATTGCATTTTCTTCTCCTTCATCATCCTTTTCGTATATACAAGGGCAACTTAGTGCAAAAGGTGTACATAATTGAGTTATTGCAAAAATATCAAGTCCTTTAAATCCCCATGCATACTCGGTACGGTACCCACTTCTCATGCACGTTACATTGAAAAATTCCTTGGGTGTTGCATCTCATCCATAGTTCTTTCTCTTTTAATAATTTCAAATTTTTTGCAACTAAAACCTTTTTTTTTTTTTTTTTTTGCATTTGATTTACCTGATGAGTGAATTTAATCATCATTTGTATATATTAATTTGGGGGCATGCTTCCATTTACTTTGAGTTTATATACCGCATCTTTTAGTGATTATTCTATTTTGTTTGTCTTTTCTTTTTAATGGATGTCTTTGTCATTTTTTCGTTCATATGCTTTTTTTTCCTTTTCCCGTCGTATTCACATTCGTGCCTCTTAAGCTAACAAGACTTGTACTTCACATATATATTCAGTGGCGATACCACAAAGAACCAACAAGCAAAATGCTTTGTGACACGTGTGTGAGTATTCGAGATGTGGAAAGTATTTATAGCACTGTTGCAGTATTGACAGTGTGATATTATTTTTTATTTTATTTTCATAAATTATTTATTTATATTATGATTAAGTAGACATTGAAATTTAAGAGTTATTTTTTTATTTTTTAAAATATAAGAAATAATAATATTAAAAAAAATATTTTTTATAATCTAACTTGTTATATATATTTGCTGGTAGTACATAATTTCCAATGTCCAATCCTGAATCTAATGATGGTTAAAACAAAAAGAATCTTTGTTAATTAACTAAAACATTATTGTCAATCATAAAAAATAGAAGAAAAAAAAAAGCAGGATAAGTTTGATGTTGTCATGACAAAGGAGGAGAAAACACGGTGAACCCCACACTATATTAGGTAATATTTTCATGAAAATTAGATCCAAACCTACCATTGATTATGACCTTAACGTTCAATGTATCCTTATCTGTTCCAAATTTCCAATTCTATATTGCAACTAATATCTATGGTGATTAATTGGTGGACCTCTTTCACTATTACATGCTGTTCTCCTCCGCGGAATATTCCAATAACTTGATTTTCCCTTGCATTACTCTATTCATTACTGTCAATTAAAGCATTTATTTATTCCAAACGACAATAATTGCAAGAAGAAGTTAAGGAAGTAAAGAGATTGCCAAATTGTCAATCCAATTTAGATTTATGTACTCCTTTCTCATTATATCGCCCAAAATACTTACTTTTTATGGATTATACATCGATATAGTATAAAAACTTTATCTCGATATATTTTGTGAAAAAAATTATATTTTTCATAATTTTTCTGTTTAAAGATGTAACTCTTATATGTAAGTGAGAATTCTTTTTTATTTTTTTATATAATTTTAAACGATGGAATTATCATTTTTCATATATTTATTTTATGTAAAATATATACACATTTATAATTCTTGTGAAAAAGTTAAAAGATTTTACATAAAAAATTATTATTTTTATATTAAATTTTTGTAAAAACTTCTAAAATTTTCTATTACGTATCCGAATATGATATTTGAAGGAGCAGTTGTCCTCCCTTTGTTCTGGTTTTATTTTTGAATGATTTTTTTTATCAGGTGGGCCATGTCCTTTTCTGGCGTACTTTGGAACTGGGCCTGTGTTGTCGGTGATCTTGTAGCGTTGGGCATGAGATATCAGGCCAGTGAAATCTAGATATCTGGAATTTTAGTCGGACGTCCTCTGGCCCATGAATGATAATGTTAAGCCTTCCTATGCGACCCAAAAAATTAATCAAAGTGAATCTAAACATAGGGCCCAAAAGAATTTGGATTAAAGATAGCTTTGGGTAGGTGAAAACTCATGTTATCCCTTCAATTTCTTACTGCATCTATTTTCAGAAAGGCCCGATTTTTTATTTTAGAATTTATAATTTTTTTAATTAAAATCTATCATTTTAATAAAGAAAAAAAAATTATATCTTCTCCCTTCCGAAATCACACCTCCAATTTAATGCGGGATCCACATTCAAACTTAGGATAGGGATCTAAACAAGCCAGCACTTGATATAATAACTGAAACTGTACCAACGGTCTGCATGCAGACAAGTCCAGATATGATAAAAAGTGGACAGTTACAACTCAGAGTGAGTAAAAGGCATCCTAGGTGTCTGTCTGTCCTGTCCTGTCCAGTTCATTCCCATCAACGGCATCCTCTTTTTTCCCGTTGATACTTCTTACACCTTTATTTATGCATCCTCAAGCACTTCCAACCTAATACCAATATTTTAAAAATCACATTTATTATTTAATTAGTTTAATCGAGTACGGTTGAAGTTCCATATTTGAAACACTATGATAGCTTAGAATTACTTTTACCGTGAAATGGAAAGCAATGATTTGGAAAAACGTTTGTATTTTAGTACAAAAACATATAATTTATGTAATTTCATAAGTACAATAAAAAAACATAAAATACATGACTATATTTTATATTTCCTTGATTATAAAAAATTATAATGCACGATATATAAAATATAAATCTTTGGGAAGAAAGGAATGATAAGGCTGGGCTAATTTGTCATTGACCTTGTCTACTAACACCGTAGCACATAACCAATAGCCGGGCAGCCAGCGAAGTAAGATGATCATTGATTTGCTTTGCTTAGTGGTGGCTCCCACGTCGTTCAATTCTTCCGCTACCTTCCTCCTTCACACTACTGGACCTTCTTCCTTCCCTCATCTCCACTCTTTAAAACTGCCTCCCCCCTACCCCTCTCTCATCATTCTCATTTTCTCTGTAATCTCTTCCTCTCTTCTTTTCTAACTTTACCCATTTCCCTGTAATCACCTTGCAACAATGGTTGACGAGGCTTCCAAGACCACCACCACCACCCAAGAGCCGGTGGTGGAACAAGGCCTTGTTACTCATGTTCCAAAGCCAGACAACGTTACACCAACTGATGTTGCTGTCGAAGAAGAGCCACAAACTGAACCAGAGAATCCCGTTCAGGAGTCTCAGCTACTTTCAAAACCCACTGCTGATAGCGATGGCAACATTCCTGAATCGGGTTCCTTTAAGGAGGAAAGTAACATAGTTTCTGATCTTCCTGATAATGAAAAGAAAGCACTCCAACAGCTTAAACACCTCATTCAAGACGCCCTTACCAATCATGATTTCTCTACCCCTCTCAACCAACCACCATCACCACTCAAACAAGAAAACCCTCCAGAAACTGTATCTGCAGAGAAGGACAAGCAAGAGAAGAAGAAGCAAGAACAACCAGAGGAGAAATCCCCTCAAGCTGCCATTGACGAGGCCCCTCCAGCTGAACCAGTGGACCCCGCAACCACGCAGGAGCTGCAAGTAGAAAAGACATCGGAAGAAAAGGAGAAGGAAAAGGCTACCGTGGAGGTCGAAGAAACCATGGTGGCAGCCGCCGAGGCTTCTGAAGACAAGGTGGCTGCTTCATCTGTTGACGACGACGGAGCAAAAACCGTCGAAGCCATTAAAGAGACCGTTGTAGCTGTCGTCTCTTCCGTTCCAGCTGAGCTGCCTACTGAATCCAAAGAGCCAGAGGCTGTGGCGCCACCGCAGGCGGAGGAAGAAGCCAAGGAGGAAACCAAAGAGGAAGCCCTGCCACCACCGCCACGTGAACAAGTATCCATTTGGGGAATACCACTCCTTGCAGACGAGAGGAGCGACGTGATTCTGTTGAAATTTCTGAGAGCCAGAGACTTTAAGGTCAAAGATGCATTCACCATGATTAAGAACACAATTCGCTGGAGAAAGGAATTTGGAATTGATGAACTGATGGAAGAAAACTTGGGGAATGATTTGGACAAGGCGGTTTACATGCAAGGATTCGATAAGGAAGGCCACCCTGTTTGTTATAATATCTATGGAAAATTCCAGAACAAGGAGCTTTACAAGCAAACGTTTTCTGATGAGGAGAAGAGGCAGAAGTTCTTAAGATGGAGAATTCAATTCCTGGAAAAGAGTATCAGGAAACTGGATTTCAGCCCCGGTGGCATTTGCACCATTGTCCAGGTTAATGATCTCAAGAATTCTCCGGGACCTGGTAAGTGGGAACTTAGGCAAGCCACCAAACAGGCCCTGCAATTGCTTCAAGACAACTATCCTGAATTTGTTGCCAAACAGGTACTGGGTTAATTTAAGTGGTTGATTATGTAATTGTTATTCAAAATGTATGATATCTAATTCTTAATCGAATTCTCTTGGGTGTAGGTATTCATCAATGTGCCATGGTGGTATTTGGCAGTGAACAGGATGATTAGCCCATTTCTCACCCAAAGAACAAAGAGCAAGTTCGTCTTTGCGGGCCCTTCAAAATCTGCAGAGACCCTTTTGAAGTAAGAACAAAAAGGATTCAAAATTTTCATCTTTCAATTAATTTTTCTGTTTGTTTTGCATTTAGATGGAAAATAGGAGATCTTAAATTTCCCTTTGAACTTCAGATACATAGCTGCTGAGCAACTTCCAGTGAAGTATGGAGGATTAAGCAACGATGGAGAATTTGAAAATACTGACGCTGTTACAGAAATAACAGTAAAGCCAGCGGCAAAACATACAGTGGAATTTCCAGTAAATGAGGTGGGTTTCCTTTTGCCTTTTTTTATTGGCATGCATTGCTTTTGAGAATCCAAAGTTTACATCTCAGTATTGTTCAAAGCCAATTATAGAGTTCCCAACAAAAGGAAAAAGAAAAAAAGCCAATTGTAGAAATGAGAAACACGTGTTGCTTCTGTAGTTATTAGATAAGTAATAAAATCTAACGCAATAATTTGTTGCATTCTGAGAAGATAGAGACATCTTTGTCTCTGCATTTGGTTCAATCAATGTATAATGGATTAAAGTTTTGTTCTGCAGAAATGCATGGTCTCTTGGGAGCTTAGAGTAATAGGATGGGATGTAAGCTATGGTGCAGAATTTGTGCCAAGCTCTGAAGGAAGCTATACAGTAATCATCCAAAAGGCTAGAAAGTTTGCTTCGTCAGAGGAACCTGTGGTTTGTAACAGTTTCAAGATCAGTGAGCCTGGGAAAGTGGTTCTAACCATTGACAATCCAAGCTCTAAGAAGAAGAAGCTCCTCTACCGCTTGAAGACCAACACATCAAAGTTCCAAAGCTGAATTTTTCGTTTCTTATCAAATGAATATTCAAGTTTTTTTGTATTTGTTATTTACAACCTTTTTGTGCTGAATCGTAATTCATGTATATGCTGTGTGTGTGTTTATGTCTATTATTAAGTATCAATGTCCATTTTTCAAATTGGAGGATATCTTTCCAATTTTGAATTCTTATTTGTATATGGAAGACATGTTTATAATGTGTTAATTTGTTTCCAATTACTGTGGGACCTTGTTATGTTGCACATGTTTGGCTCAATGTCTATGTCTCTTTGAACTGTCTTGATCATTGTTCCCGTCAAAGGAAAAGGAGTTAGTACATATATATGGCTATTATTAGACTTACAATTTCTGTTGAGGGCCTTTTGGCAGTGCCAGATTCCAGTCGAATAAATTTATTCACCACAAAATACAATTAATTCGAAGAAATATATTTTGAAACCAAAGGATTACTTTAATACGGGAGAGACAGAAAGAGAACAGTTTAAACTTTGAAGTAGCATATATTTTTGTGGTTGGTGTTGTTTTGAACAAGTCGAGAGCTTTTGGATTACTAGGCAAGTACCAAGTAGTTCTGAAAAAGATTTCACCATTGGGCAAAAGTTTCTGTGGTGCAAGTTATGACACTTTGGGAGAAGAAGTTTCAAATTGTTCTCAAAAGACTCACTGATGAAATTAAACTTTATCTATACAAAAAAATGTTTTCATATTCTAAGATTAATAGTTAAATTGTAATTCTGCAGGTAAGCTGTAATTATTTTCGTGCTCCCTGATCCCAGCCTGTATTATAAGTTATGACCCCCATGAAGGTGATCTATGAATGCCATGCCTGGAGCTGGCACAGCTGAACATGCCCCATGTGTTATTTGATGTCTGTTGGGAGACATTCAGTGGCCCACAAGGCTGTGATATTCAGTGTCTATGAATGCAATGCCCTGCTTTTTTTACTTTCCTTTTTTTTTTTTTGTACTGATATTCATCATCATAAAATCCCACTTATTACTGTGTGCTATCTGTCTTTTATCCGTTTAAATATGCTTTACATGCCTGATTCACTTTAGATTTCAAAAATCAAAACTTTTTAGGCTTTTAAGGCATCAAGTGATTGAGGAAGATCACCATACCAGAGAAGCTTTGACAGAGTCAAGATATTGTAGGAGGATGCTGTGGATTCTTTAGTCAGATAAAAGGCACATACATACATACATTCTAATATCCTCTATTTTTTCCATGACATTGTAATTGAAACAGCAAAAAAGAATAGGGAAAGGTAGGAAGGGATGGCTTATTATGAGATGGAAGGCATCCAATGTCAATAATAATAAAATAACAGGAGTTTTATAGATGAAACATACAATGGGGACATGTTAACGTTAGTGCTGTTCATTTTTTACTATTAAAATGTCAAAATATGGTTCTGGTGATCTGCCAAAGCATAAAGTCAAGAAATTATAGAGAGAGGTGATGAGGGTTTCAAGATCAGAACTGGCATGGCAGGCTTGCTGGCAACTGCAATGAAGGGTCAGCAACAAACGCCCCTTTCATGCACGAGAAACTCGTATACTGACTAGATTTACTGTGGATCTGGGAGGGAGATTTATGACTCCTTTGGCTTTAATACCGTCATGCTGTCAGAGTTTTTATATCTCTCTACTCATGTTTGGTGTTGCGAATGTGATGCCCCATCACCATTCATCAACATCATGTTATTTTAGCCATATCTGCTTCAAACATTCTGTCCCCACCTTCAATGGTAGCGCTCACGAGGATCACAAAATAGAGAGAATCAACTGCACACTCACAAAAACTGTCTTCTCATCATCTGCATTGTTTTTTTTAGTTTAACCCAAATTATAATTATTCAAACTATGTTTTTATGTTAAAATTGAATTGTGAATACTTGCTAATCAAATATTTAAACTATAAATATTTGTATTAATTAAAGGTTATAAGTGAGATAATGATGTGAGTGCTTATAAGAGTTATGTGGAACCTTCATAGAGTGGGAACTCTCATAGGGATTTGGAAGAGATATAGGGACAATTATTAGGAAGTTATGGGTCATATTAAAAACTTTCATACACATTATCCTATAATATTAATAATATAGTAAATCTTTTTTCATTTGTATCTTTTTTTTCCTAGAGATTAGAGAGTTTCTTATCAAATTATCAGATAGGTTATTATGCATCACTTTTTTACTGATGTAAAGTTAAACCACTGAATGGATGGGCCAGATTTCATCTTGAAAAATTATAAATAAATACAATTATCTCATCAAATTTTAAGAGGAAATATGGACTATTCATTTCATGGTGTAACTTTACAACAGTAAAAATGTAGTGCATAATAGATTTTTCCTTCAATTATTTGTGTGTTATTACGTGAGTCTAATTATTTAATGGCTTGATGCTACTTTGGTTGGAATGTGGATATTTTTTTTCCAACTAATGATATCAAAACAGGTTCAGTCCCACTTGAGAGTAGTAATTCTAAATAGGTTCGATGTTGCATAAGAATTCTAACAAGATGAATGGTGATGTTACAGAGCTGGTTCAATTGCATAAACGAGTTAAAGACGATAAATAATGATGTTGTGTAAAGATGGAGTTTAATCCTACATGAGTTGGAGACGATAAATGATGATGTTTTGAAAGTAGCAAGTTCGATTTGCATGAGTTGAGGTGATGAATGATAATGCTATCAAGGTAGATGGTTTAGGCCAAAGCAAGAGTAGGAATGTTGCAATTGAAGTTTTGAGGAAGATATCAATGCTAGGGAAGGTGGAGAATTCATATATTGTGTGTATGCTTGGAGAAAAATATTTATGAAGACATCATTATTAGTCATGAAAAATACATATTGCATGTGTGTTTTAAAGATCTGATTCGTGATGGTGTTTGCAAGGTTTTGTATTCATGCAAATGATGGATATGCCTATAGACAAAGAGATCATGTGTTTTGAAGATTTGGTTCATGAGAGTGTTCATAAGGTTTGATGTTTCCTATAGATGATGAACATACGTGCAAATGAGGAGATAGTGGATACACTTTGATGAAACCTGTAACGTTTGATTCATGTGGAGTTATTTAATAAGAAGATGGTTGTTGTAATTTATTTTTAAGAAATTGCAATGATAGTAGACTTTCATGGTTGGCATCCTATGAATGGATGGATGAAAATAGTGAAATTTGTGTCAAAATGGAAATTGTTGAATTTGACTCAAATTCTATTTGTAATCAACTAGTATTAGTCTTCTACTATAGGTTATCTTCTTATTCAAGTTTGATTTTTATGTTAGAATAGAATTGTGAATGTTTGTTAAGGTCGGATAGATCACAAAGCAAGTTAGGCCTTTCCTCAAGACCCCAAAGAATTAGAGGCTTCATGTGTGTGTGTATATATATATATATATATATATAGAGAGAGAGAGAGAGAGAGAGAGAGACGTATCTTGTGAGGAATTGTAATATATATAGCATTTTTCAAGGCAATAATATATATTAATATATATATATATAGATATAACTGTGTACCAATAAATGTTAACTCAATTCCAATGTTAATTGTGATTTGTGACAATCAATCAATATTTAATTTTTATTTTTGTTGTTAGTTTTCTTTTAAGGAGTCTAAGAGTTTCTCTCATTTGCATTCCTTTACAATTACATGTAATACCTCAACAACAAAAAATGTTGCTAAAAGACTAAATTGGAAAGTTTTAAATTTCCTTGGGGCCAGATTATAATTTTTGAATTTTTGGAGGGGCCTATTTGAAGTCAATGAAAAGTTTTGGAGTCAAATTACAATTTGCCCCATTTCCTTTTATGTATAAAAGCTTCCCAGTCGGCCTTCTCCTTCAACAAACTCCCGAAGCTTCCTCCTCCCCTTCAGCTGCTCTGATCTTCTCCTTCCTTCGTTCCTCCACTGCCCGGCCACCATTGACCGCCAACCTTCCTTCTCCAGCATCTTTTCCGGAACCTCTTTCTCTAGTACGTACGTTGCTTCTTTTTCGATTGAAAGGTTCCCACGGTTGCTGCATTTTCTAGCATCCGGTCCTCGGCTTTGACTTTCCTTCGTCGGGTGAGTTTGGGCCATCGGCCATCTTCCTTCTAGCTCTCCGGTAGCTCATTTTCCCTGGTTCAGTTCATGGCGATCTTCCCTCTCTTGCTTCAGTTGGTTTGGCCAGCAACTCTTATAGACTTATCGGCAGCGTCTTAGCTCCAACCGAGCTGACTACTAATACTTTGGACCCCGGTTAGTAATTTTAGAACAAAAGATTTATTTCATAATAAATTTATAGTAACTTTTCAAGATGGGTAGTTGAAACCCTCACTATGCAAAGTTGATGAAAGTTAGAATTTTTCTTGTGGATTTGATATAGGTATATTCCTTTGAACTAAACAAGCTCACTAACATCCAATTTCTGAAGCTTCAGTTGAAAAACCCAAGTTAGCTAACCTAGCTCCCAAAGGTGTCTAAGGGTGAATGGATAATCCTTCTCACTTAATAATCCCATTAATAAAAATAATTTAATTTTGTTATACAAAATATTATGAATTCTTTTGAATAATAGTTATGAAAATGCATTAGTATATATATGTATGTTCTGATAAATGTTGTTTGCCTAAAATAGTATTTTCATGTTACATGATATTTTGAAATTATTGGTTTGGGATTCTAGACCCATTAAGAAATTTAGTGGTAATCCTCAAGTGCATTTGTGAACAAAATATCGTATAGGTGTGATGGATAGATACAAGCATGATGGATGGATATAGGTGTGATGGATGGATTGGGGTGGTGGTGGAGTTATATTTACGATGTATAGTTACCTCTAGGAATTTTTCCATTAGGGTTCTAGTTAATTGTTTTGTATATGCATTACTATATTTTATAAAACTTGTTGAATATTTTCTTATGTTCACATTGTGATGGATATTTTCCCTAATATCATGTATTGTTGTATATTTCATTTTTGTTAGATATTACATTACAATTGCTTAATTATTTTAATGAATAAAGCTTCCAAACTTGTTGTGAAGTTATGACATCTAAACGGGTAAGCATATTTTCACAGTTACATATATATACTTTCAAACAAGGTTTATAAATGAGGTTATGGTGATCATGGGATTGTCTACTCACTAAATTTCTATGAAACTCACCTCTTTCTTTTCCTTGTTTTTCAAAGTTCCAGATTCTTCTTCTACTCCTCTATCCTACATTGATATGGGATTTGCTCACGGTTTGAGTGGATCTTTTTGCGAAGAATAAAGGTATAAAATGGTGAAAAATCAATGGCAGTTGGTAGGATTATGTATGCATGTACTGTGTATATTTACTGGATGCCAGTAGGATGTAAATTATATAGTCTGAGCCCTTGTATATTATTATGATGTCATACAGGTTGTGGTAGACATGTAGCCCTATTGTGTTGTTGTATAGGCTTTGTGGCCAAGTGTCCAAAAAATAGAGAAAACTCTGCCAAATTTTTGATAGAGTTGTCATATGAATGTTTAATCATGCATCTATAAAAATAATTGTGTATATTTGGTGTAATTTGCATTATCAGGCTTGTAGGAGGTTTCCTACTAGTGACCTCCTATGTCGGTTATATTCCTACTAGTGACCTCCTATGTCGGTTATGTTCCATAGATTGGGGCGTGACATTACAAACATTAAAATCCCTTTCTCTCTTAACTAACTTTCTTTCTCAACTCTATCTATCTCAAACTCTCAATCTCATCACTTCAAAATTGAAATCTCACTCACTTAATGACTTAAGTGTAATTTATTTGTGTACTAATCTATATTTGAGGCAATAAAGCTCAAAAGCCCTTTTATCATTTTTCTTATTTCATTTGATTTGTTGGTTTTTCTTTTGGTAGTCAACACATAAGGGTAGCAAGTTAATGACAGAACAAAAGATACAATGGCATTAGCATCGTGGTAGACACCCAACCCACCCTAGGTTTATCAATCTAACCCTAAATCTCTAAGTTATTTGATTATTTGTCAATTTGCGTTGTGTTGTGTTATTTTATTAGTTTTTATTTTTTTAATCATTTTTAATTGAAATAAATAATTATGTCTAATAAAAAGTATGAATTTGGATATGAAAAATTAGAAAAAAAGGAGGCAAATTGAAAAACTTATTAAATCTGATGAAGGAGCTCTAGATAGATTTGTTGTTAATAGTAGTAAAAATATTGCAACAGACTTAATACAGGAAGTTGAAAATGAATTAGAAAATAATATTGAATTAAATGATGTTCATAAGAAAGAAATGAATATGAAACATCTAATAATACTATATTTGTTAAACAAACTAATGAAAAAATAAATAAAAATAAATTTATTAAAACAAATATGGTACTTAATAATTTAGGACATTGGATAAATATAAATGGAAAAGTTAGAGGCTTAATAATAGAAATGGGATCAGTTAGATATAACAAGTTAAATTTTTCAAAAAAAAAATGTAAATAATAGACCTTTTTCAGAATCATTTTATGCTTAACGTCTATTGTTATAGGTATTTTCCAGAATGCACGGGTTGGGCTAGCTGAGGCCCAGTAAGAGGCATAACCCACTGGGAGGAGGCCCAAATTAGAGGATCAAGATCACTCAGTGAGGATATCAAGCCATCGGGTGCGAGTTGACGACAATGAGTGACGTTGCAGTCGGGAACGTAGCTCGCTGAGGAGCCTTCCACTCATCAGCGAAAGGGATGTCCTTCTAATCGACCATGAGGAAAGCAAGTACAGCAAGGCCAGTTAGAGCTCCCAGCTCGCCCACCAACATAACACCAGGTCACGAGGTTAGTGAGCCAGACACATGTACAGAACCCAGTTAGCAATCCAAGGCACATGTCTCCAACTGACAGCTCAGCCTCTAAACCAACATATCAATCCCCCAGAAGTTTGACAATGATTTGTTCAGTATTAATTATCTGATGCCAAGCATTAAATGCTTGGTGCGACGGAAATAATTATTTTGCTACTTGTGAAATTATACTTGTAACCATCCCCCCTTCTATAAATAGGAAGGGGTGGTCATTGTAAAAAGAGAGGAAGAATTTGCATGCAAAACTCTATTGGAATACAGAGAGAGCACTGTGCAATGTGAAAAAGCACTTCCATTGTATTCAAAAAACAACTGTCAGTTGATAATCAAAACCACCATGGACGTAAAGGCCAACTTGGCTTTAGCCAAACCACGATAAAACTCTTGGTGTTTGTTATCTTTCTTCTCTTCCATTATCTTTCTTTTCTATTTTCTGCCATATTCAGCTTGTAGTTAGGGGTGACATTGAATACAAACCTGTTGACCGGATTTTGGTGTCAATATTTTGGTGCTAGAAGGAGGGCCCCCATTGCACACTCTTCATTTCTTATCTCTGATAAGCTATCTTAAGCTGTTTTAAGTACAACGGTGAGAGGAAAAGCCACCAGGAGTATAGAAATCACTATTTGCCAACCCAAAGGTCAGACACAGTAGCAAAACATAGTTACCCTTATGGTTAGTGCCAATACCGATGTAACCTCCCTTATTCTACACCAACTCATAGCTCCCAAGGCTAACGAAGCTCAAACTTGGCAACAACGCCAAGAGACACTTGATCAGTGTCAGGAAGCACTTGAGAACACCATAAAGGAGTTAGCTGACATAGTTAGAGCATTAGCCCAGGCGCATACCTAAGGTGCACCTAGATAAGGTGAAGTTGTTGCTCCTGAGGGTGGATGTCATCAGTTAGGGCCTTAACATAAAGAATAAGCTAGGATCAAGTGTCACTGAGCCAGTTCGCTCAACTTATCTAACTCGCAGTTGAGGTCCGAAGTCTACCAGGTTCAAAAGGATAAGGGAGATGACCAATAAGGTGAAAGCTTACACCGAGATGAGAGCTCACATGAAATCGATTGTGAGTAAGATACGGACCACGATTCGTCCAATGCAAGCATAGCAAGAGGCGTAAAGCCTCTAACTAACATTCTCGTAGTAAGTGAGATGAAAGGAGCTGGCAAACTTCCAGCCTCTGGCCTAAGCTCCAAGACCCTATGATTGAAGAACTACTCTAAAGGGTGGAACAACTAGAGAAGAACTCTACTCCCAGAGTAACCAAGAATCCCACAAGGAGAGAACTCTATTCTCCAGCATAATCAAGATCGAGCCCCTTCCTCTTAGGTTCAAGAACCTAAACATTCCCCTATACAACGGGGACAGTGATCTTTACAGCCATTTGGATGCTTTTAACATCTAGATGGACCTGTAGATTTCTAATCTGCTAGTGAAATGCCTAGTCTTCCCCACCATGCTCGGAGAGGTGCCGCGAACATGGTTCAAAAGTCTCCTAACTCACAGCATAAGAAGTTAGGAGAAATGTCAAACGAAGTTCCTCAACTAGTATAGGCCGTTAAAGAAGTAGCTCGCCCTATTCTGCCACTTAGCAACGGTCTCCTAGTGGGAAGATGAGTCACTCAAGGATTATATTACCAAGTTCTGACAAGAGGTTAGCAATGTAGAAACCTCATCAGATGAAAGTATTCTCACAGCAACTCAGCCGGACTCCGAAAAGATGAAAAATTATACGAGAACATATGCATGTCCCTTATTAAGAGCCTAGGTGAGTTCTATGAGTGAGCCTCTAAGGAGATTCGATGGGAAGAAACATTTAGTCCAAAGAAGTCTAATAAGAAGGAGGAGGCAAGTACCTCCAACCGAGGTAAGAAGAGAAGTGGAGGTAGAAGCAACCAAGAAGGCCAAACGGGGGGCTTTGGAGGCCAAATCACAAAGAAGGCCCGGAATGAACAGTTTTAACCTTGGAGTCACTACGATACCTATATCATTTTGTCAGATACTTTAGATAGGATCCATGCGATTGAGAAAGATAATAAAGATTTTGATAGGTCCAAGCCCCTGAGGGCCCCTATCAAGAAGAGGAATTATAATAAATTCTATGCCTACTACAGCGAAATCAGGCACAACATGTCAGATTGTTAGGTGTTAAAGGACGCCATTGAGGATCTCATTAAGAGAGGCCGCCTAAGGGACTATGTGGTGAGATCCCCAGGACAACAACCCTTGCGTCCCCAACAGCCTGTGCCATAGTGTTACCAAACTCCAGAGCATGAAGAAGCACCTTCCATGAGGACCATCTTCACCATACATGGTGGATCTCACATTACGGGCACTCCGAACCAATCACACGATCGCTATGTGTAAGCAGCGGGCCGTGTCCTTCTAGTAAGTCATATGAAACGTGAAAGACTCGCCAAGAAGGCTAAAGTAGCTTTAGACAACATCTCATTCTCAAAGGAGGACATGTAAGGAATTTATTATCCTCACATTGATGCGATTGTCATCCGAGTGAAGATCGACAATGTTGAGGTGAGAAGGATAATGGTTGATACTGGGAGCTCCATGAATGTGATGTATAAGGGATGCTTCGACCAGATGGGTGTGAGCACGAGTCAGTTGGATCCTTCACCCAAGTGCCTCTATGGTTTCACAGGAGATGGGATACTCCTGGTGGGATGAATTAGACTCCTACTTACCCTAGGGGACCTCGACTAGCAAGCAACTATCAGGGTAGACTTTTTTATTATAAATTATCCATCGACCTATAATGTGGTGTTAGGGCGACCCACCATGAATAATTTTGATATGGTGACATTAACCAGGATACTGATCGTTAAGTTCCCAACCCCGAATGGAGTCAGATGTGTGCGAGGGGAGCAATAGGTAGCCCAGCATTGCTACTAGGATGCGATTAAACTCTGAGTCCATGGGAAGAAGGTGAATGTGGTATCTGGGGGAGAACCCTGGGTAATGAGCATAAATGGAGTTAGCCACGACCTTGATTCTTGAGAGGTGGACATTGAGCGAGCCACCGGACCAGTCAAAAAGCTTGAGGATGTGCGAGTAAGCAAGGTGGATAAAGAAAGATGCCTCAAGTTAGGAAAATGCCTACCACTCGATGTGGAAGTGCAGTTGACGAGATTTTTTAAGGCAACTATGGATGTTTTTTCCTGAAACCATGAAGACATGGTAGGCATCGATCTGAATGTAATGTTCCATAGACTGAATATCGATCCCTGAGTTGAACCAATTTGCCAAAAGAGAAGGCCGATGATGGCTAAATGTTATGCAGCACTGAAGGAAGATGTGGATAGGCTCTTAGTGAATAACTTCATTCGAGAAGTGCATTACCCCACTTGAGTGGCCAATCCCATCCTCGTAAAGAAAAAGAATGGGAAGTGGAAGACATGTATTGATTTTACTGACCTTAATAAGGCATGCCCTAAAGATAGTTTCCCTTTGTTGAGGATAAACCAGTTGTAGATGCGATGGTGGGGCATGAGCTCCTTAACTTCATGGATGCCTATTCAGGATACAATCAAATTCCAATGGCTGCGTAAGAGAAGAGCATACTTTATTTATTACTGAGCGCAGGTTATACTACTATAAGGTGATAACACAATATTTCATGTATTTATTTGTCCTTATACTTAGCATTTTAAGGGCTAAAATGATTTACTTCCAGTTGTGTTAGTGTGTATTTATGATTTAATGTCAATTGGTTCATTATGGAAATTTCTGCATAATTTGGCTAATTTGAGCAGTTTCTGTAATTTGGCCATAACTCGAGCTATACTTGTCCAATTGATGTGATTCTTTTCTTGTAGGAAAGCTAAGAGATATATGTACAACTTTTATGAAGACATTTAAAACTAAATCATACGATTGGTTATCTAAATTTTGAGTTGAATTTAACACTAGAATTCTACCTCAGCCTATCCCGAGTAGCCTGACCTCTGCACACTAATTAGACCATATCTGGAGCTACACAAGTCCAATTGAGGTGAAACTAAGCCCAAATGGAAGCTAAGATACAATGCCACAATTTCATGAAGGTTATAGACTCGAATCCAGCAAATTGGGAGTGGAAATGGAGCTACAAATGAAGGGTAGAATGCTGAGAAAATGGGCTCTGCAGAATTGGACTTTTAAGGCTCTAATTGGCATAGATGTTAAGTCCATTGCACCATCCTTTGATCCAACACACATTCAGCCAGCTGGAGACCTATAAGCCAGCAGAAGAAGTAGAGAAAGTAGTCTACAAATGGGTACAACACATAAGGTAGAGGTAGGAAGTAATTAGATAGCTTTCTACCTACTCCCACTAACCAGCATGCTACCTTCTTTCTTCTACCTGAGCAAGACCATTTTAGAGAGTCTTTAGTTTAGTTTTTATAGCATATTGTAGTGTAGTTTTATGGTAGTTTTTGGTAGGAGGTAGTTTAGCTCGTTTTCTTTCTTTTTCTTTGTATTTTCTGCCTCCATGGGAGGCTAACTGCTATAACCAGTCCAAGGGGCTACAACACTTGAAGATTAATGTTAAGGTTTTGTTCTTTCATCTTGCATCCAATTGCTGGCAATTTCTTTCCTATTTCCTCTCTATTTTTATTGAGTTTTCTGAATTGATTGGCTTCAATTAGTTTGGATGGCTACATGATTGTTGCTTAATGATCATCTATAGAAGAGGATAGGAAAACTAGCTAATACATTGTGCTTTTGATGTGTTGTTTGCTTGGCTGAATTTTGACTGCTTAGAATAAATTCATTAATCATTTCAAAGCTTCTTCTGATGATTTTCAACAATTGGATGAACCTTAAGTGATCAAGAATGCATTAGTCTCAAGTTGATCCCCTTGGCTGCTTGCTTTGTTATTTCTGTTTTAGTTTCTATTTTGTAGTGTTACTGTAGTTTCTGTTAGCTTAGATTCTACCAACCCCCCTAATTTACATCTCTTAATTTGATTGATATCATCCACAAATGGTCTTTAGGTTCGACTTGGTGTTGCTCTATGCTATAAGTAGAGTAGTGCAATCCGATTTTATAAATTTCTAATTTGATTGACCTTGACAAACCGCAACCATAAGGTAATGCCTTTTGAGCTTAAAAATGTGGGGGCTACCTGTAAGAACGGGCCCAGCCAAGGAGGGGAAATTTCAAAAATTTTTCAGACAGAAAAACCTCAACTGGCCGAACCCCTCTCCCAGATTTCCCTTTGTGTAGAGGTTTCAAATAAAGAGATACAAGAGAGAATGAAACTAACCT
>JANHAO010003418.1:0-26346 GCA_026873985.1 Saraca asoca
AGTACTTATTTTTATATGAAAAAATAATAATTATAATATATATATTTATAAATAAGCACAATATTTTTTAATATTTACAAATGTACTCTTATATTTTTATTATTTACGCGTATTCCCCACGTGCCGGTGTCCTATATTTTTTGAAAATGTCGTATCCCCGTGTCCGTATCCGCGTGTCGGTATCCTTGCAACATTGCTGCTCTCATATAATAATAATAATTTTGACTAAATTTTAAGGTTATTGGAAAATTTTGCCTTTTGAAAATTTAAGAGAAAATTTTAAAAATTTTATGTGTGCATAAAAAGAACCCCAGGTTGGCTGTGGTGAGATTCTGACTAGGCCATGAATCGAAGATCCTTTTATATCTCACCCACTTTTATTTTATATAAATTATGTGAATAGGAAAAGAGTCTTACATAGTGGATTTCAGGTTTGGAAAGATACTCTTTTAAAAAATTAGACCAATCTTTTTATGAGAGGTTGTTAGCAAAACTCCAGTGATTGGGGTTTAACAAAAGATTTCTGGTTTGCAGCCTTCAAAATTTAAATATTGTGGGTCTATTATTGGTCCTCAGATTGGTGTGATTTAATTATTAGGAAGATGCTTTGAATGTGGTGCTGTATACAGAACAGTTCACATTATATATAATGTGTTATAATATATCTAATTGTATAATATAAAGTTTTTATTTCAAAAGAAGATGAAGAATTGGGAATAGAAAATGATAATCTGACAACCCTGTCTCTAAAAGGTACAACCTGCCAATCATATTCAGACATGTCTAGGGATTGATTCTTAATTTATTTAATTATTTTTCTCCTTCAACTATACATGCTGTTTTATTCTTTCCTTAATGTAATCATTTTTGTATTTTTCCCAATAACTAATGGTAACTAATGACTGAAACGTAGCTTTGATTAAGGATCAGCCAGAGTGGAAATGCTGGTATTCAAATTAAATTTAATCCATTTTATAATTAATTTGAACCCACTTAACTAATGATTTTCCTTTCCATTACATTTGATAATTATTTCTTTTTCCACGGTTTGGCTTGTCTATCACATACTCCTTTAATTGCACAAAAGTGACTTGGGATTAAAAAAAAAAAGTGAACCACTTGGAATTCTCTTGAAATTTAATCTAATTACACTTACATTCTTTTATTTTTAAGAATATATGTTTATATTTTTTAGTTTTTTATGTTAAAGAAAATGAGTGTATGCTTAGAGAGAAAAAAGAGGTGAGTGTATATGAAAAAAAAAAAGAGAATTAATATATATTTTTAAAAGTAAAAGGATATAAATGTAATTAAACATAATTTTAAAGGAGGTGAGTCTAATTTTAAAAATAGCAGCATTTACTTTTCAATACTTTCTCCTTTTTTTTTTTTAAATCTAATTGGTTTTGCATTAATTTAGCTTAATTTGCTAAAACTTGCCAAATTTGGCTGACTTAAGAATGAAGATATTTGGATGTAATTCTCAGTCTGTGTGCATGATTTCTAAATTAATTGGAACTAATACTATGAGAATGAGGCTCACATAATTAAACATCAGCGATCAATTATTTATTTATATTTTTAATTTTAATTTTCGAAATACATTTCAATTTCATATTTGTCTGATTAGATTGTTCATTAATTTGTGCGTGGAATCAACTTCAAGCAAAAGCTTTTCTGATTACCTTTTTGAGTTTTATTGGAACTACAATCGTTATATGTAATTTTAAAATATATTTAATATTTTTTAAATAAAAACATAATATTTAAATTTAAATTTTTCATCAAAAATAATGAAAAAAATAATTATATAATTTAAATTTAATAATATAAGATATTTTAAATATTTTATTATCAAAGATATATTTTAATTTTATTTAAGGGATTAAAATATGACTAATAAAAAATTAAATTTTGATGTAAATGTAATATTTTTTTAGTTATTTGATCTTAATCAAAATAAATTTTTGATGACAAAATATTTATAATATCTTATATTTTTTAATTTTAATTTATAATAATTTTTTCTTATTATTTCATTAATAAAAAAATTCAAATTTAAATTTAAGTATAATACTTATTTTATATATTTGAAAGGAGGTTAGCATAAGTTTTAAAATTAGATGGAATATCTGATAATTTCATTAAAACTCAGACATTTTTAAAAGTTCAATTTAGTTTTAGATAATTTTTTTAATTCAACCTTAAAATGCAACTACTAGATCATCATAAACTTCCTTTTTTTTTATGCTTTTCCTCACATTTTTCCTATGTGTTTTTATACTATAACTTACCTAAGCAAAATAATCAAGAAAACATGTTAAAATTTAAGAAATTAGTCTTCACCAGCCAAATTATTGATGGAGGTTTGCAGTTCAATTGTCAATATAAAAAATACTGCAATCAGTGAATTAATTCTATATTGTTCAGCTATAAAAACTGCCAAACTAGAAATGTTTTGGGAGGTTTTATATAGGCACCACGATGATCAGTAGGGTAGGTGTCCTACTTATAAGCAAAGCTGTCAGTGTTTCATTACCCACTTTACCCTTTCATTTAGGGTCCACTTCCCATGAATATATTATAATGTTTTGGTTGCGGTTACAAGAAATGTTTACCCAATTTTTATATAAAATAGGATTCAAAATTATTTTTATGTGTAATAAAATTTACAAAATATTATGTCTTTTTTTTTTCAAGATAACAAGAATATGATAAAAATAAAAAGAAAGGATCCAAATCTAATAGGATTATACATCAATATATATTAAATATATATATATATATATCAATATATATCCTTATAATTTTTGTAAAATTTTTTATAATTTTTATAACTTTTGTATTTAAAAATTATAAATTTTATATAAATTTTTATCCAATTTTGGTTCATGAATTAGGATCCCATTAATTTTTTACATTCTCAATCTCAAGAACAAATTGTTATATACAGATCCACATTTTTACATAGGCCCGCAAATAAATTTTTTTATCGTTTATTTTCATAAATTTACACCAATATTTATTATACCCAAAATCAATATTAATTATAATTTTTTTGGAAAAATTATAAATTTTATATTAAATAATTTTTGTGAATGTAACGTAGAATTACGTATTGGACTAGGGTGACAAAATAATTTGATGTTGAACATTAACATTGTAAAGGATACTTGTAGAATATCATCGCATATTTGTAGAACATCATTAAAAAGAATTAATTGCAATTTTTTTGGCCAAGGTAATTTTAGTATCATTTTTTTAATTTGGAACTTATTGGGTCTTTTAGTTGGTTTTACATGTACAAACTAATTTTAAATTTGGAGACAAGTTTAAAACATAATTTAAATTTATATGTTCTATAGACTTAATTCACCACATACCCTTGTTATATTGTGCCCAAATAAGAAGTGAAATAAATTCTTTTATCATCTGAGTTAACTCATGTTCTTATTTTATTGTCATTTAAAAAAGAAAAATATATTTTTTTAAAAAAATATTTGTGCAAGAACATATTGATTCTTATGCATGATTTTTTTCCATCTAATTATCTCTTATATGACATCAACACTTTTGCTAAAAGGAAAAGCGCAAGGACCAAGACCCATATTCTTGTTTATGGTTTCTTAAATTATACTCTTCTAGAAATGACTACTGCAAAAATGAAAAGATCGTGATAGAGAAATGAGATGATAAAAAAAAAAACAAGGAGTAAAATTTGGACTTTTTAGTACCAAGATCTTTAAATTTGTAAGGGGGATAAAAAAAAGGCCGTGTGGAAACCCATTATTTGCTTCACCAACCATCCCATGATTACATGCTCTCCAACTGTAAAAATGCCCATGTTTTTCTGCATTTCAAAGGCTCTCACCATCAATGACTATTTTCCCAAAGAAATTAATGCTTAAAATTTGTGTCACCATCATACCTATTTTTCTAGCTCACTTGAATTTCATTCATAACTTTTTTTTTTTCTTTGGTACAAATTTGATTCATAGTTTTTAGTAATGCCCTTTAGGAGTAATGTTTTGATAAATATTTAAAGATTTTGTAAATTTTTATTAAATTTTTAACTTTGTATATAAAATTTGTAATTTTATTTTAAAGTTATAATTTTATATATAATAAATGCATACAAAATTATAATTTCATTGATTAAAGTTGTATAACTTTTTTCAAATCTTTTCTTTAGATATAAAGATTACAATTTTTAATGAAAAGATAATAGTAAGTATAATTTCTTTTATAAAAGTGATAAAAATATGCGCAGATACTAACAACCACTCATTTTCCAGAGGCACTATTCTTTAGGGCAACACCTATTTGTGAGGTGATATTCACAAAAGACTTGGTTGCTTGGGTCCCCATTTGCAAACTACAAAAGGTTATTATCTTTTTTAAGATTTTCAGTCTTTTCCGACTGTTATTTCCACGTAATTTCATAAAAAAAAATTGAATTTCACAATTTTTATTAGAAAGTATGATGTTTTGAGCTTATAATTATTCAAATATCTTGGGTGACAAATTTCATCATGGTGATGTAAACCCTTATGGTCTATAAGACCAGAAACTGAATTTTGCAAGTAAAACTAATTTTAGAAAAAAAAATAATGCTTCTTTTCTTATTTGTTAAACTTACAAATTCTTACAAAAGTATTTTTTATGTTTTATACAAATCGTGTAATTTTTTTTAAAGAAAGTTATAAAATTTTATTATTACACCCCTGTCAACGATAAATGAAAATGGGTTGATGAAAATTAAGAACAATTATATGATATGATATAAAATATTCTATACCAAACCATATGAATTAATTACAAAAAGTATGTAAATAATCTTATGTTCTAATAGTTAACAGAAATTTGTCTGTCTATGACATTGAAGCAGTCAACAGAATCTCCTGCAAATGAAAAGGCTTTGTCAATTAAAGAATTTCGTAGAATCAAAATGAAGGCATATTATTTAACTGAAATATTTAACAAAGGCAACTATAGAATTTTCGTTCATTTTTTTTTCACTTAGAAAATCTTTCTCTAGTATTTGGAGACATTTGACAAATAAATTGTCATTCCACGTAGCTGAAATTAGTCTTCAAATAAATAAATCTCATTAATATCAACACGTCATGTTGGAACAGAATTTCACTATGTCAACTGCATATGAAAAATAAAACAATCAACCATTCTTCAAATAATAAAAAATATAGGTTTTGCTATGGTATTCCCTCAAGAAATTTTATAGAGTTTTTATGAAAGTTTTACACATGATTTATAAGACTTCCAATTTTTTTATCTATAATTTTGCAATTTTTTCATAAAAAAGGCAAGTGAATAAGAAGTTTGAGTGCAACATATGCATAAAAAGTACCAATTCCATTATTTAAAGTTGTGACAAAATAATTTTTGAAAATTTTTGAACTTCTATGAAAAAAATTATGTATTCATACAATTTTTTTTAGGGTATCCCGAAGCATAGATCTAAATATATCACTTACAATATTGATTGTTTATTCAACTGGAATTCCCAAGTCCAATATTCTATGCTTTTTATAGAAAAATAACACAAAGGTATGTAGAAAGTGAATTGCTCAAAACAACTTTTTGATGAGTGTAGGCATAAAAAAATTATTTTTATATTTAGATTAATATAAAATATATAGTCTAAAGTTTTTCAATTTATTCATAGAAAACATGGGCTAAAACTCATACAAACAAATTAGTCAGTCTATTTGGGATTTAAGGATTTAACTTAGCTCATTAAATTGAGTACTTTCTTCTCAAGTTTAGAAATGGATCGAGGAGTTCACAAATGAAGGAGGGAGGGAAGACTTCTACAACCAAAGATATATGTTTCTCGTAGAAGAGTCTTAAAATCTTCAATCCCTTACTATAAGAAGATAAAAGACAAAAACCTCTATAAGCAAAGAGAGAAAACTTTTAAGTGCTTTTCAACATCTTCTAGTCCCTTTGAGAAAAAGATAGAAAATATAAACTTCTATAAGTAAAGAGAGACAACTATCAAGTATTTTTCCATAGAGTAGTCTTTACATCTTTCAGCTTCTTCTAGAAAAGATTGGAGTGATAAATTTTTTTACTTACTGAGAAAACTCTTGAGTGCTTTTCTACAGAGTAGTCTTCAAATCTTCAAAAGTCAAGATGAAAGCTTTTGTAACCAATGAAATAAATCTCAGGTGTTTTAAATGGAAGAGTCTTCAACTCTTAAAAAAGGGAGAAAACGATAGAAGACAAAAAGTTTTTGTAGCCAATAAGTTAAAATCTCAAGTGCTTCCATCAAAAGAGTCTTTGACTCTTTTAGGGACAAGAGAAAGAGAGAAACAAAAAGCTGCCTTGAAAAGATTAATGGAAACCCTTCCAAGCAAAAGTCATCTGGGCAAAACCTTTCTAAGCTTCAAGAAATCAAGCACAAGGCTTTGTTTTTCAACAAATCGAGAATAAAAGCTTCTATAATAAAAAATGCTTCTTGGAACTAAAGAATTTAAGAAATCAAGCACAAAGCCTTATTCTTCGATAAATTAAAAGTGCTTCCAAAAGTTAAAGACTTTAAGCAATCAAGCACAAAAGCTTTATTCTTTAATAAATTAAGAATATATGCTTCTATAATCCAAAGTCCTTCCAGGAGCCAAAGACTTCCAAAAATCAAGTAAAGCTTTCAAGAAGATGACTCCAAGTCTTCTATTGAAGTAAGAGATCAAGCATAAAGGCCCTTTTCTTTATCAAATCAAGAAGACAATCTAAATTCAAGTTGAAAGAGGAGATTAAGCCTAAAGGCACTTGCCTTCAACCAAATGACAAGTTAATCAAAGGATTACAAGAGAGAGAATTCCTACAAATTATGAAATTGAATTGTAATTTATTTACCATATATTTTGTGTAATTTAATACATGAAATTTGTGTGTGTAATGAGTGATTACAAAGATATATATATATATATAAGGTTTCAAACTAGATAATATACAAGACAAACTATAAACTAATTTAATATAAACATTTGAAATATAACTAATGTAATCAAAATATTTAAAATATAAAGTAGTTGTAGAGATTATGGGAATCAATTGTTGACAAAACTCAACAATCCTTATCTTTACCATGCCCTTCATTATTAGTGTTCCAGTGGCAATACCAAGCTTGTTTCTGAGAAGCAAAAAATGAGCTTTGGAAAGTGGTTTTGTAAGAAGATTAGTTGGTTGATCTTTTGTTGAAATATGAGCAACTTAAAGTAAACTTGCTGCAACTGATCATGAACAAAATTTATATATATAGATGTCTTTCATACAACTATGTAGAACGAAATTAGCACTCAAGTAAGTTGCACCCACGTTGTCATAGTAAATTATACAAGGGGAAGGTGAGTGAGGAAGAATAGGTTTGGAGATGAGGAATCAAAGCCAGGCTACTTTAGCTGTAATAGTTGCAAGAGATCTATACTCAACCATTGTAGAGGATTATGCTACACCCTTTTACTTAATAAAGAGACCGTGATCTAACTTTCAATGAGTAAACCCAAGAGATTGCAAAAAAGTATATAGGGCATGGTACCAAGCACCAAGCGCCTACTTCAAGTCGTATAGGGATTTCTTAAGAAGACTAACATGAGAAGCATTGGCTACATCTTTGAAACCAAATGGGATATTGCATAAAAACTATTTCATTAAGAGAATCATGAAAGAATGCATTGTTAACATCTAGTTGATGAATTTCCTAACCATATGTGACTACCAAAGATAGCAAAAGTCGAATAGTGGCTAGTTTGACAATATAGTTGAATGTCTGAAAATAATTGGTAATAGGACATTGATGAAATCCATTAGCAACTAGACTTGATTTATAATGAGAATAGTTCCATCGGTGTATTGTTTAATGCAAAACACCTATTTGTAGACATTATCACTCTATGGAGGATTATAAGGCATTAGCTTCCAAATGCTTTTATTCATTAAAGCAGTGAATTTAGCTGACATAGTTTGATGCCAATTTAGGTCCTACAAGGCCTGTGAAATATAAGTAGGCTTAATAGAAAAAGGTAAAGGATGAGTAATTATGTTAAGTAGTTGTTTGGGATTATGTATGTTGTTCATGGAATGAGTTATCATAGTATAAGTGCGAGTAAGTGCTAGTGTAGTGGAGAAATGGAAAGTGTAGGATCTTTATAGTTGTGTGGAGATTCAAAAGATGAAAATGATTGTGCAGGAATTTTGATGACATTTGATTCAAAGAAAAAGGCATAATATGGTGACGAGGAAGAACAAAAGGGGATAAATGAGGTTTAGTAGGTGTGGGACTTGTAGTAGGTGGTGTATAGGGTAAATTTGGAATTGCCATAATATACATGCAATTAGTTAAAGAGAAATGGTGCTTTTGTTTTGGTTGATGTTGATGATGGACTTTAGCTTTACCAAATCCAGCTAACCTGAGGGGGTTCTTTCGGGACCCAAACTGTTATCTGATCATTAAGACAGTAAGAAGGTGCAGGATGGCTAGAGGAAGAAGGAGAATAGCAAAGAACACCAGGATTTAACGTGATTCTATCAAAATTGGATGACATTGGTCCCTATGTCCATGGTAGCATTTTATTGATCTGAAGATGATTTTATAGAGTTTTGGTACAGTGGTTTGCCTCTTTCTTTTAGAGAACTCCTTTCCCTTATTTATAGAAGGAAGAAGGTTAAAAATATAATTACATAATTTGTATTTTTGTTACATCAGATAATAAATGTACAAAATAATCTAAAGTACAATAAGTTGGCTTTTACAAATTGTTGGTTGATTGTGAGAAATGCCTTTTGTGGGTGGGACTCATGGACTGCATTTTCCAGGAAGGTGGCACAAGTTGTTTGTTGGCTATATGCTTGACCTCAGCAGACTTTTGGCTAGGCGAGATGTTGCAGGCTGTCCTTGCTTTACGAGGTCAAACTTGATCAGGTCATGAGCTTGAGCTATCGACGAGCTCAGACTTGCTATTAGCGAGCTTGGGAATTACTGCTTAGTGAGTTAGTTGCATAGTGACCTCTTAGTTAGGTGAGTTGGTCCTCTTTATTGGATTTGACCTGTGCTAGACTCTTGCCAGCCCATCTTATGACATTGAATTTTACTCATAACATCAGCCCCCCAACTCTCATTTTGCTTCATGGGCTGGGAGTTATAACCTACTGATGCTGTCTTCCTTCATGAATTACTATGCAGTCAAGGTCTTTGATTAGCCTATCCTTTCACTTGACCCAGGCCATACCGTCTGTTATATGTGTCTCATTTCCATGGATGAGTCTGCCTCGTTTTCTTCTGAGATATTTAAAGGGAGTGGTTGGGGGTGGATTTTCGGACTCTTTAGTGAGAGCAGATTGCTTCCATTTAAGATGGAGGAATCCCTCCTTCTTACTTTAGAGACTAGATGGAAACTTCATATGAGCCCTTCATTCTTTTGATAGAGAGTTTTTTCGAGAGAGATATGCATGGTCTGCTGTATAGGAAGCTTTCTCATGTAATCATCATTCTTCGAGAATGAGGAAAGATCTCACGTAGATCTTGGATTATTTCCCCCTGGTGATGCCGTGGGGTTCAAACCTTTCCAGATGCTCCAACTTGTTTTCCCTGAATTTTCTGAGCTGGGTAGAGAACTGGAAGGGGGTTCTGAATCAATGAGGGCAGCAAGGGAAAGGATTGAAATCAAACATGCTCGCTGGCCCTTTTATTGATTGGGGATTTCCTTCGGAGCGCCAATCTTTCTTTCGGAATGTATAGCTATAGCGTGCTTGACTTGTATTTTGACTCTTTCTGATGTAAATTTACCTCATTGAGGCTTTTTAGTGAATGAATTTCTTTTCGTGTTTCTTATATTCTATTGTATAAGTATCCTAAATATCACAGATAATATAAAGTTTAGATGATCATTATAATAAAATGAGATATTTAAGTAACTAATTTGTCATGCTTCTTCGAACAAAAAACTTAGACAATACGAAGGTTATGCCTTATAAAAATCACATGCGAGCTATGAGCATTTGGTTACAAGAGAGCTGTGAGAGTTAGGTTACAAGAGAGCAATGAGCTTTAGGTCACAAGAGAGCTGTGAGTGCTAAGTCGTGATAGTACTAGAATGAGCTCCAATAGCCTCAACTTAAAAGCCGACAATTATTTTGGGATGAGCCCTAGTGTCTTAGCTTGAAAACTGGTAATTTTTTTGGGGTGAGCCCTCGGCGCCTCAGCTCGAAAGCTGACAATTTTTTCAGGATGAGCCCCAATGCTTCAGCTCAAAGGCTGGTAATAATACAAGGTCACATAAAAGCTAGGCCTATGCAAAGCATGAGCCTAGGTTGCATGGAAGCTATACCCTGGTGAAACATGAGCCTAGGTTGCATAAAAGCTATGCCCTGGTGAAACGTGCTGTAAAATGAGTGACTAATCTCACCAGACTTGAGGACAGCTTACCTTTTGCCACAATACTTTGCAAAGAGTTCATCCAAAGCTAACAGAAGAATTCAAAATGCATTCATTATTTCTTGAAACCCATTACAACATCAATAAATGATTCTAACTATAGTGACCTCTTCTCGCCTGGGGTCCCGCTGGGAAGACTCAGGTTACTACCCTTGAGGTTGCACTATATAATTTCGTAAATGACCCCTCTTGATGAGGTCCCCGATAGCGTCCGTAAGTTCCCAACAATTTGAAGTGCCATGCCTAACTTCATTATGATAAGCATAGAACTCTTGCTTGTTCCTCTGCTTAGAGGGAATTTTTATAGGGCTAGGCTTTTCAAAGTCTTCTCTTTCCCTTTTCATTATGAATATCCTATCTTGGGTGTTCGAAATGATGCTATAATGCTTGTGGCAAGCTGGATGCTGAAGCTGCTTGCTTTTGGACTTACTAGATTTCTTCGTAGTCCGCTCGCTAGGATGGTTACCTTAATTCACATTGCCCCTTTTCTTGCTATGGATGGAACCATCTTACTCATCCTTTTGGTTAGGCTTTCCTGAGCCAAAAGCCTCCTCCCATTTGATTTGCTTGATAGCTCATTCATAAAACTTAGTCAAATCCTTCACTGGTGACTTATATAAGCTTCCATAAAGCTTTCCATCTTTGTAGAGTTCCATGGAGATTATTGCTAAAATGGTTTCTTCATATGGATTCTCTACCAAATTGGCTTCGATCTGAACTTGGCGATGTAATCGTTCAGTGACTCGTGCTTACGCTGAAAGATCATTGTGAATGGCAGGACAACATGAGTTGCCTTTTCAATGTTCGATATTGGTTGATGAATTTCTATTGGCACTCCTTCCAACTGCATATTGAGTGAGCTAGAAGGCTTCTGAACTAGGTCTGAGGTACACCTCCTAGTGTAGCTGGGAAAACTCAGCATGTAACTAGAGGATCAACCGGTTGCAAATCTATTTGAATGTTGAACACATTCAGATGGTCATAAGGATCAGTATATCCATTATACAAAGAAATTATGGGGACCTTAAGCTTGAGAGGGAGGGGCTAACTCTCAATTTCTTTGGAGAACGGTGACTTGCTCTTATAGCAAGCTTGATCATTTGGAGCTCATAAACGTTTCTCCAACCGGTTCATTTTTTAATACAATTCTTCCAATAATAGGTCCCGCACCCCAAATCATTGGCTGGAAGATTGTTGATCCCTTTGACTTTCCTGGTCATGGGAACAGTGACTCGGAGTCCACTATTACGAGTGACGACCTAAAGACTGATTGACTCTACTCAATATCCAGCTTACTATTGTTAAGGAATACTCCCTAGTATAGTGGCTTCATTCTGCCTTTGCAAACCCTGAGCTTGTGCTTAAGCTAGCACGATAACTGCTTTAGTCAATTCTCATCATGCTCTCTAACCTATCTTGGCATTGAAGCTAGGCTCACATTTTGTCGATCTCAAAGACAGTAACAGCATGTTGGTGATGAACCAAAGGGGGTAAACTGTTGGTAGCTTAGGCAGTAAAGGAACTTGTCATATGGCCTTCAAGCTGATTGACAATGACATCTGACTTTCTGATGGCCTTTCCTCTAGCCATTACAGTTGAACAAAATCAATTAGAAGAATAAAGAAACAACCAGAGAATAGATGGGTTCCACTGGGATGGTAGATTTTAACTTTACCAAATCTAGCCAACTTGAGGGGATTTTTTTATGACCCAAGCTGTTATTCAGTCGTTAAGACGGCAAGAATGTGTAGGATGGCTTAAGGAAGAAGGAGAATAGTAAAGAACACTAGGATTGAACATGATTCAGCCAAAATTGGATGGTACCAATTCTTACATCCATGGTAGCATTTTGTTGATCTGAAGATGATTTTACAAAGTTTCAGTATAGTGGTTTGTCTCTTTCTTTTAGAGAACTTTTTTCTCTTATTTATAGAGGGAAGAAGGTTATAAATGTAATTATATAATTTGTATTTTTGTTATATTAGATAATAAATGTACAAGACAGTTTAAAGTACAATAAGTTGGCTTATGTAGACTACTGGTTGATTATGAGAAATGCTTTCTATGGGTGGGACCCATGGACTGCATTCTGCAAGATGGTAGTGCAAGTTGTTCATTGGTTGTATGCTCGACCTCAACAGATTTCTGGCTGGGAAAAGCTGCAAGCTGTCCCTACTTTGCAAGCCCAAACTTGATCAGGTCGTGAGCTTGAGCTATCAATGAGCTCAGACTTGCTATTAACGAGCTTGGGAATTGCTGATTAGTGAGTTGGTTCTGTAGTGATCTCACAGTTAGGTGAGCTAGGCCTCTTTATTGGATTTGACCTATGCTGGACTCTTGCCATCCCATGTTATGACATCAAATTTACCCATAACAGTTGACAAAGGGAAGATTTATCAAATTGGACATGTTAAGAGAGACAGAGACAACTATTGGTGGGTGCAGACACCTAGCAGCATGATGTTGGTGATAATGACCAAGATCTATGCAAGGTTTGGATTTTGATTGAAGCTTATAGTAAGTATAAGGTTTGAGCCAAGGGTAACAAACACACCCAAATATTCATAAGTGATGGAAGGTAGGTGTTTAAAATAATTATTGATAAGGAGTTTGGTTTTGAATTATTGGGGAAAGCAACATATTAATGAGAAAGACATCATGTTGAAAGCATAAGACTAGAATGGAATGGCAAGGAGGCATGATGGAGTAAGGTCAAATCCATTTCAACTATTTGCCTATAGCACCAATCAATAAAGCCAACATATTGAGGGGTGTATGGTAGAGCCAAAAAATGAAAGATGCCATGGTTGGCGAAATAAGGTTGAAGCTTAGAGTATTCTATGGCCCTATCAGTATAGAAAGAATGGATTTTTCTTTCAAAATGATTTTCCACTTGTGCCTAAAATTAGATATAAATTAAGGGAAACTTAGATTTGTTTTTCATAAGAAAAAACCATATATATTTAGTAAAAGGATCACTGATACAAAGATAATATTTGAAGCTAACTATAAAAAGAAGTGGAGAAAGAACTTAAACATTAGAAAAAAAGTAAAAAGTAATTCAAAAGTCAAATTTCTTGTTAAAGTTGAAACATCAAAAGGGAGTCAGTCAGTTACTTTTATTGCAATAGCAAGAAGAACATGAAACAAAAGCAAGAAATTTATATGAATAAGGTAAATAAAAATGGTTGACTACAAAATTCTAAACTTGAGATGATAGGTGACCAAGCCTTGCATGCCACTAGAAGGAGCTAGCATATTTGAAAATAAGAACAAGAGGAAAAGCTGATGGTTGGTTGGTGTTAATGTGCACAATGGAGGGTAAAGGATAAAGATCATTCTTATTTGGCCCTTGAAGTGTAATTGCCCTTGTAATAGGATACTTCATGCAAATTAAATGGGAGAAATTCTACAATGACATTGTTAGATTTACAAAAAAACAAAATTGAGATTAAACTATTAGAGATTTGAGGTACACAATGAGTATTTTATAAAGTAAAGGAGCTACAGGGAGTGAAAATTTGAGTTGAGCCTGTGTGTAATTTTGAGACTTGTACTATCACCAATGAGGACTTCATCTAGTCCACTATACTTTGAATGAGTCTGTAAATCATTGAGATCAATAGTTGCTTGGTGTGTTGCACCCAAGACAACACACAGTTTCTGGTATTGGTGTTAGAAGTAGCACAATTGGTAGATGGCATTTAAGGATAATTAATCAACTGAGGGAAGAATTTAGCATTATGCCTAAGGTAGTCATAGTACTAACATCTTGGATGAGGTCTGTTGGCTCGATGGGAATTGAAGTCTTGATGATTACCTTGATGAGTATTGGTTGAATGCATAATGGTTCCACTGTCTAATGTTGTGTGGAAGGTTTGTGCATGAAAAATTGAAATTACATTATGTGTTTTTGAAAAATAATTGTGTCTTGTAAACCAATTAATATCATAGTATGATTATGATTTTTTTTCAAGATAAAAGAAGAGGATCTTAATAGAAGTAAGAATAAAAGAAGAGGATCTTAAAAACAAAAATACATTAAGATCAAATCTTCAAATCCTAAGTGGATGAATTGTAGAAAGAAATGTCATTTATGACCAAAAGAAAAGTCAACTCATTTATGGTGACTTAAGTGTAACACAAATAAGAATCACAATTTTTATTTCAATTATTTTTTCTTCAAAATGCTTAAGAAACTAAATCATGAAAGATAATGTGTTCAAGAGTTGAAGTATCTTGCATCCAAGAGAACAAAATTGGTAGGAATTGAGAAGGCTATACTTGTAGACTTCACATGTATTTGTGACACCTTTTCCAAGCCTTGGTTGAAGCCTTTCATTCAAAAAGACAAATTTTGTGATGTTGATAATGTAGTTTTGACTTTTTATAATGTCCATCACCTTTTGAATTTTAGAGACACTTATCATATCATGGTTGGTGAATGCTCTAATCTCTAGTGGTTGGACATAGTGGTTAGAAGACACTTGCACACAAGCTTGAGCAGTGAAGATTGCCAAGCCCTTCTAATGCTAAAATTAGAGAAAATTCAAATGAGAAAATGAAATATTCAATAATAATAAATTAAACTTATACCTTTCTATTTATAGATAATTGGAGGGGCAAGTGAGTCCTATACTTAGTTGAGGTCCTTAGCTAAATTAGGCCTCAATTATTTTTGCTAAGTGGAGCCATTGGTCTCATATTTATCACTAGTCTCTTTAAGTGGTAAGATGAAGCTTGTTTGAGGAATTTTTTAACCATTGCATAACTTTTGGCAAAGTTAGCTTAAGCTTTTTCATTATGTCTCATCACAATTGGGCATTGCTTGATCATTTTCCAAATTTAGTCAAAATCTCACTTGACTTTTAATTGATTGTCACATGATTTGGTGATTTTTCAATCATCTTGGAATCACTAGTGAGTATTAATTAAATAATAAACCTTCCTAACTATTTTCCTTGGAAGCTAACTTTTCTTATTTGTTTCTTAGGAATTAATTCCTTCTTAGTCTCCCTTAAATTTCTTCAAAACTATTGCTATTTATAAATGATTGAAGGGGTAAAAAAATCTTTATTCAATTAAGGCCCCTAACTAAATTGGGCCTCGATTAGTTTTGCTAATTTGAGCCATTAACCTCATATTTATCAATGGTAAGAATACTTTCTTATCTATGAACAAAAAGCATAGATTATACATTTATTTGGAGCATCAATAATGAGAAACCTAGAAAACTCATGATTTATCACTCATTATGAACAAAAGTTGACAATTTTCATTGAGGGCTTCTTTTGTGTTCTCTAATTTGGGGGATGAGAAATGTAGGACTTTGAAAATCTCAAAATTTAAATGGTTAGGTTAATCATGAAAACATTGAGAATGGAAAATTAAAATCAGAATCCAAATAATTTGTTATGGGTAAAAATAGGCCTTAAAGAATGAGACAAGCATGAGCCCACCAGAAGCTAAGTTACTTAGCTCACTGAAGACGCCTAGCGAGCACCACCTCACTCATTGCTAGAAAGCGACACAATGAGGTCGTCATGAGATCAGCTTGCTAAGCAACCAGCCATCTTGCTTAAGCTCGCTATGCTAAAGAAACAGTGCCGAGCTCACTAAGCGAACTGTTACAATGACCCTGAGTTAAGGAACCCAGCTTGGGAGGACAAACATCTTGCTTGACAAAGTGAGTCCATGAGACAAATGCACATATGCCAACTTGCAACCGACAAGAAGGGCCCACCCCATAGAAAATAGCCTACAACAGTTGGATTGCAAGAGTTTTATTGTCTTTCACATTTAATTCTTTATGTTATACAACTGTAGCTTGTAATCATTATGTGTAACTCTTCCTTCCTCTATAAATAGGAATACATTGTTAGAAGAGGAGGGAAGCCGGAAAACTTATAAGCAAAAGTTCTGTAAAAATCTCCTTTCTTATATTAATAAAAAAGCTCCACCGTGGACGTAGCGTCCGATACCACCCGGATTTAGTCGAACCATGTTAAAATACTACATCGTCCGTTCTTCCTCCCCTCCTTTTTCATATTTACATTTTAGAAGGCAGCCTTGGATCTAAGAATTCACTGCCATTGGCTAGAACTTGAGAATCTCTGCATGAACTAAATTCCCACGTTAACATTTTGGCATCGTCTGTGGGGATCCATCTACTTTCTGAAGTGTTCTTATAGTTGCAATGGCAAGAGGAAGAACCACTCGAAGTTCAACCACTCTAGTCCTTCAACCCATGGAAACTCCCATTATGAGGGCTCATCACCATTCCACAGTTGTCCTTGGGACTGAAGAAGCACAAATGTTTGGCCTACCCTAACCGGCACTCAAAAGTATGGTAAGAGAGTTAGTTGAAAATGTTAAAGCACTAGCACAGGCATAAGCCTACAGTGCTCAAAGACAAGAAGAGATCATGACACAACTCTAGTAGCTCCGTAGAGAAGCTCAGAGGGAAACCCGTGAAGATCACGATAGTCAATGATTAGGGGGCTTACAGCGAGTAGAAAGCTCTGCCCCTCAGCCCAAAATGCAGAACCTGATAATGGAGGAAGTCCTCCAAAGGCTTAAATGGCTAGAAGAGTGCCCACAGCCTTAAAGCAATCAACCTTGCTACGAGGAAAACTCACCATTTTCTATGGAGATCGAAATGCAGCCTCTCCTATAGAAACTCAAAATGCCCGCGATCTTGCTGTATGACGGGAATAACGACTCGAGTGACCACCTGGATGTAATTAATATCCAGATGGACCTACAAATGACTGATCCTCTGGTGAAATGTCGTGTCTTCCCGGCCACATTAGGAGGAATTCCCTGCATATGGCTTAGAAGTCTTCTGGATTGCAGTGTCAGTAGTTGGGAAGAATGCCAAAGAAAATTTTTCGACCAATATCGAGCTCTAAAAAGGTAGCTCATGCCACCATGCCATCTCGCAATGATCTTTCAGTGTGAGGGTGAGTCGCTGAAGGACTATATAGTCAGATTCAGACATGAAGCTAACTTTGTGGAAAATCCCTTAGAGGAGAGCATCCTAACAGCAATCTCAGCAAGGTGGGTTTGCAAAGATGAAAAACTGTATAAAAGCCTCTACAAGTCAATGGCTCAAGATCTCGTTGAATTCTATGATCAAGCTGCTAAGCAAATAAGGTGGGAGGAAACCTTTAGCATAGAGGACACCAAGTATGAAGGCGAAGGGGCACGCACCTCCCAAAGCCACAAGAGGATCGAAGAGAACCAGAATTGTGGCCCCATTGACTGGCCTACAAAGAAAGGAAAATTTAGACGACCTCAGCCCAAAGGTCGTTATGAGGTTTGTAGTGTTTTGTCTGATATGCAAGACAGGATCTTCACAGTAGAAGGAGACAGGGAAAACTTTGGGAAGCCCAAGCCCCTCTTGACTCTTGGAAAATTCAGGAGTACCAAAGACAAATTTTGTGCCTACCACGATGATGTGGGGCATAACACTTCGGAATGCTAGGCACTAAAAGACGTCATAAAAGACCTCATCAGAAAAGGCCGATTACAGGATTATGTAGTGAGGCCAGTAGATCGCTAGGCTTGACAGACTCAACAAATTGCTAGCCAGGAACCAGAGCCTTCCATTAGAATCATATTCTAATACTATAATATTAAATTCATGTAAATAAGAACATCTTGAATTTTCATCCAGCTGTCTAGAATAATGTTTTATCCTATCAAAATCTAGTACAGTCGAGAGCTCGTTAAGGTGCGGAGGCACTATTAAGCACTCAAAATTGAGTGCAGCTGAGAGTTGGCTGAGGTGTGGAGGCAGTATTAAACACTCAAAATTTAAATCCAGTGTGGTCGAGAGCTTGTTGAGGTGTGAAGGCACTATTAAACACTCAAAATCCAAATCTAGTGCAGTTGAGAGCTTGTTGAGGTGTGGAGGCACTATTAAACACTCAAAATCTAGCACAGCCAAGAGCTCACTGAGGTGCAGAGGCACTATTAAACACTCACAATCCAGCAAAGAGCTATGAGCTTGCTGAGATGTGGGGGCACTATTAAACATTCAAAAACATTGTGACGAGCTATCACCTCACGATGAAACAAAATAGAAACAAAAAATGAAATCGAGGGTGAGATGGCCTCAGTGCCTACCTCGTGACAATAAAAACAAAACAAAACTTGTCTGAGGGTGAGACGGCTTAAAGCCTACCTCGCGTCCAAGGGTGAGACAACCTTGAGCCTACCTCGTATCTAAGGGTGAGACAGCCAGAGCCTACCTCATTACAAAACAAAATGAAAATAAAAACAAAATTGAGGGTGAGACGGTCCTAGAACCTACCTCAGCGATACACTCAAACCCAATAACAGGCTACTGGCCCATTACAACAGAACAAATTTATTGCAGCTCTCCTGCAAGCAAGTATCCGCAGCTAACATATGGACAAAAAGTCGTAGCTCACATGCAAACTCTTATCAAGCACAACTTATATGCGACCTGACTATTGCTCATCACAAGCCAGGGGTCAGACAACAAAGAGTAGTAGAAAGTTAAAGACATGGTCGATTGGTCAGAAAATATTTCATTAATCATCATACATGTACAAGCAAGTGGTGCACAAAGCATCTGGTACAACATTCAAAAGCTATATAGAAAAGCTTATACACTAAAAAAGCCTCACTCAATGAGGTAAAATTACATCAAAAGCTTCAAAGTACAATGCCAAAGGACAAACGGCTTGGTATTACCATTTTGGTGAGAAAGTGAAGATTTGGCCACTAGGAGATGAACTCCCACCAGTAGGAAGACCAACAACTCCACTCCTGTAGTCTTCCCATCCCCAGCTAGTGGTTCCTCCTAGAATAGACCCCGTGCAAATCAAAAAGGCACCAAGGGTCTAGTTGATAGAGCTAAATTCCATGGAAGGACCAGAGGGAGATAATCCAAGATCTGCACAAGACTCCCCAAGAGCCCACAAAATAGATCCTCTGGTGAAGCCATGTGCAACAGGCTATCCATGCCTCAAAGCATTCTGTAACAGACCATCCATGCCTTGAAAAGTTTCACTGGAAGCCAAGATATCAAAAGTGTAGGGTGCTCAACAGACTCTTCCATTAAACTCCTCTAAGAAAAAAGAAGAAGACCCACAAGGTATAAAAAGACCAGCTTGGTCCACCAAAAAATCTAGAAGATATCCGACAAATCTTAATTTGATAGCCCAAAGCAAGCGGCAGCACCATGCCAACGGCTAAAAATTACAAACAGAAGAAAACATGGTCTGAAGCAGAATGAAAAGAAAGAAAAGAAGTTTGAAATGACAATCCAGTCAAGTAAGGACTTTGATTGGGAATATAAACAAAGCCTAAAAAAAAATTACAACTCCCAGTGCATAAAGTGAACTGAGAGTTGGAGGGCTTATGTTATGGGTAAAAATCGGCCTTAAAGAATGAGACAAGCATAAGCCTAGCAAAATCTAAGTTACTCAGCTCACTGAAGATGCCCAGCGAGCACCACCTCACTCATCGCTAGAAGGTGACACAATGAGGTCGTCAAAAAATCAGCTCGCTAAGCAACTAGCCATCCTACTCAAGCTTGCTAAGCTAAAAAAGCAGTGCCGAGCTCACTAAGTGAACTATTACAATGACCGTGAGTTGAGGAACCCAGCTCAAGAGGACAAACATCTCACCTGACAAAGCGAGACCATGAGACATACATATATATGCCAGCTTACAACCGACAAGAGGGGCCCACCTCGCAAAAAGTAGCTTGCAACAGTCGGATTGCAGGAGTTTTATTGTCTTTCACATTTATTTCTTGATAAAACACAATTGTAGCTTGTAATCATTATGTGTAACTCTTCCTTCCTCTATAAATAGGAATACATTATTAGAAGAGGGGGGAAATTGGAAAACTTATAAGTAAAAGTTCTGTAAAAATCTCCTTTCTTATATTAATAAAAAAGCTCCACCATAGACGTAAGGTCTACTACCGCTTGGATTTAGCTGAACCACGTTAAAATATTGCATCGCCCATTCTTCCTCCCTTCCTTTTTCATATTTGCACTTTGGAAGGTAGCCTTGGATCCTAGAATTCGCTCCCATTGGTCAGAATTTGAGAATCTCTGCATGAATCAAATTCCCATGTCAACATAATTAAAAACTAAAATCTCAAAAAGATATGACTTTTAATGAATTTTAGAAAGAGCAAGAGTCTGATAACAAGAAAAAGGCAAAAAGTATTAATTTAGTGCAACCCTTGATTTGCAAGACTATAATTTCTCCATTATATATAGTTAAAATAGAAGGATTAGCCTCAAGAACAATCCTCTAGCCATGAGTTATGAAGTAGTACTTGACTGTTCCAGCAAAAAAATCCCACAAAATCATGAGGAAATTTAGCTAACAATGATAGTTTTACTTGCAATTTTACCATATAACAAATGGGGCAAAATTTGTTTATCAAAAGATAATGAAGGATTATGATTAACTACTAACATCATAAATTGCTCTACAGAATGTTTGAGTAGCTTTCCATTCTCCTTTTTTGATGCCATTAACATCTCAATGCACTATGAAACTTTGATAAGGTTTTGGCTTTTTGTAATGTGATTGCTGCAATATATACATAATTTAAATCTCTTTATACTTGTTCTTTTATCATATTTATGTGCTTAATTATATGCTTAGGATTGGTTTTGTGGTTTGCTAAGTTTTTGTGTTTAATTGAATTTATTCTATAAATTTATACTATTTCAGGATTTTAGGCATATCTAGAGTTTTGGATCTCAATTTTAGGTGATTCTTATGTCTTTGGAAAGCTAAGAAGAATACATATATATGTTATGAAGAGCCCAAAGCCTTATTAAGACATTTTGGAGGCCAAACAAAGCCTAGAATTAGAGAAGAGTCCAATGTTGTGATCCAGAGGCCGACTTAGTGTTTTGATCATAAGTGGAGTTCCAAAAGTAATTTTGGTGTAAACTCAAGCCTATTGGTTATCTAAGACCCAATTCTATATCTTTCATGCAGGGCTTGAGAGAAAACCACATTGTTTTGACTTAATTTAATGGCTGTGAACTTAAGTGATCAAATATATTACGGGTTAGACTATTCAGAAAGTTTGTCTTGGTGCTTGGCCCATAACTTGAGCTAAAGGCTGAATTTTAATGCAAAGGCAAGGCTAATGGGAAGCTAAGTCATAGAGCTATATTTCATTTGTAGATTATCACATCCAAAAAGTCCCCTTTCCATCCTAAAACTACAGCCTAACTCAGAGGCAATGCACTAAACTTATATATAGTGTAGGATCTTTTACATCACCTTTGTATTGTCTCTAAATTTTGGAGGAGAGGAGCTCTACTTGGGCAAGATTCAATCTGCGTAATCAAGTTTAATCTTTCCCTTTTTTTTTATTTTATTTTACTCTTAATGTGTAGCTAAATTCTAATTCAATCCAAGGGAAATTCCACTCCTATTCCTGTATGATGGTAAGACTAGTTTTGATTATTTAGTTATATCCAATTTGGTTGTTTGCATTTTCGATTCTTACTACCTATAATTTCTATAAGTGGTTGATTAAAATGGCCAATTGATCAATTGTTCATAGTAGTTTTTTGTTAGCTAAATTTTTATAGACAAATCTAACTGTTTATGGTTATTTGGATGTGAAATAGTAATAAGATGTTGATGAGTTACTGGGGCAATTCAATATTCCTAGGGAATCAAGGGTAGCTAATTAGCTCGTTATTGGGGTGATTCAATTAACTAGACTTAGTAATTTTGGTGCTTAATGCAATTGATAAGTTAGGTGATGTGTTGGGTTTCACTTGATTTAATAATAAATGTCAATTGAGTGTTAGGCTTGGTTAATTATCTTAGGGTGAAATTGATAAGGTTTAAATAGGTGCTGGGCTTAATTAATACATTGACTAAATGGCCAAGTTAGGAGTGAAAAAAAAATGTCAAGGATCAATCATTGAATTGGCAACAAGAATCTATTAGGTTGAGCTTTTCTCTTTTAAATTTTTCCTTAATTTTGAATATGTTTTTTTGATGCACTTAAAGTGTTTTTTTAAATTCTCATTGGTGATTAGCTATTATACCCCCCATCTGTTGTCTAAGAATAGATTAAAGATATTTACCGATCTTTGTTGATATGACCTAACTGCCCCTAGCTACTAGCTTGGGAGTTCAACATTATTTTTGCTGGTTACGACATCTATCAAATTTTGGTGTCATTGCCAGGGATTGGTTAATTTATTTTTATGCATTTTCAATCATTTATAGCATTAGGACATTAACATTAGTATTAGGCTTAAAAATTTACTCCCATTCCCCCTTGTTTTCCTCTATTTTTGCCAAAATTCCCCTTGTTTTTTCATTTTTCTTGCTAGATCGAGTGGCAAAATTCACTATGGAATTAGGAGCTCAAATTTGGTCAGTCACCATTTTTGGGTCTCCTAAGAATGATTGATAGTAATGCAATCAAACCTTTCCTTTTCTACCAAATTCTGTCATTTTCTTTGATTTTTTAATGTTTTTTGAATTATTTTCCTATTTTTTCCATTTCAATTTCTTTTGATTTTTGATTATTTGTCAAGCCTTTTTATGTATGACTCATTCCTCCTATATTCCTGAGCTAATATATGATCTAGAGATTGAAAGAACCTTGTAAGAATTGATAAGAGTGAACAGGAAACAATCTGGCTTGATTTAAGACCCTTCATTAGCATCACTTTTAGTACCTTCCTATTCAAGCTTAGCTACAGGAGATTAGTTTTCTGCAAGCTCTTCACCACATTCCAACATGCAAAAAATGGCATTTCATTAACAAACTTTGAAGGAACTAGCTGCCCATAACCTTAACTGACAACTTTTGTACATCAATTATCCTGAAATTGAAGCTACATTTGAACTAAGGTTTGCCTTAATTCATGTATTACCTACATTCCATGGCTTGATTGGGGAAGATCCTCACAAGCATTTGAATGAATTCCATGTAGTTTGCTCAACCATAAAGCCCCAAAGCATCTTAAAGGAGTAGATCAGATTGAGTGCCTTTCCATTCTCCTTGGCTGATTTAGCTAAGAACTGGTCATATTACCTACCTTCTAGTTCCATTAACACATAGCATAAGGTGACCATACTATTCCTTGAGAGGTATTTCCCTGTTTCTAGAGCTACCAACATCAAAAAGGAGATTTGTATCATAAGATAATTTAGAGTTGAAACCCTGTATAAATATTAGAAGAGATTTAAGAGATTATGTGCCAGTTACCCCTACCATCAAATCATTGACTAGCTCTTCATTTAGTACTTCTATAAAGGCCTCCTCCTAATGGACAGAACTATGATTAATGTAGCAAGTAGAGGAGCCTTAGTAGACAAGACCCATGATTTTGAAAGGATGTTGATATCCAATATGATAGCAAACTCACAACAATTTGGCAGTAGACCAGATTACACCATGAAGAGGGTCAATAATGTCTAGACATCTAACTTGGACATACAAATGCAAGACCTCACCTACATGGTCTAGTAGTTCATGGGCCAGAAATTAGAGGCACAACTATGTGGCATATGCTCAACTCTTAGATATAGCACTAAGACTTGTCTTACATTCTTCTAGAAGGCCAACCCCCTCTAATAAGCCTAAGCCATAAGGAGATTTCTAGAGAGTAATCGATGATTTCCAAACTAGAACCATAGGCATATAACCCTTACTCCAACACTTATAACACTGGCTGGAGAGATTACCACAATCTAAGATATGGCAAGCAAAGTAGATGTATTAGACCTCTTCCTTTTATTAACAACCTTCATATCAAATGCATCAACTAACCTAGAACTAATCCATGCAATGGTAGCAAAACTAAAACATGGCTCAACAAAACCAAGGCTTAGTCTCCAACTAAGCTTTAGTAGAATTGATAACAAACATGGCTTAAAAAAATGTACAATGCTAGCAAGAAATAAGATGAGAGATTCAGTTGATAAAGTAGAATATCAACACCCTTAACACTAGAATGCTGATAATAGAAACAAGGTTGTCCAATCTAGAGAATCAGGCAGAAAATGGATTACCTTCCCAAATAGTCATAAATCCCACGAAAAATGTTTATGCCATAATATTGAGGAGTGGCAAGGAAGTAGAGACCACATAACCAGTTTTAAACTAGAAAGATATAGGAATTTCTAAACTAGCAAGTAGCTCCTAACTAGTCTATCCACCTCCCCCTTCCTCAGTAGGCTGACCAAGCAAAAAAATAAAGACCAAGATGCAAGCATCCTGGAGACATTTAGAAGAATTGAAATGAACATCCCCTTGCTAGATATGATCAACCGAATTTTGAGGCTATTCCTTAAGAAGCTATACACCACCAAGAGGAAATTGAAAGGTAATGAAAGAATCAGCATAGGGAAATTGTTTCTTCTATTACTTAGAGAAAAATACTGTAGCAATGCAAAGATCCAAGTTCCTTTACCATTCTATGTGTTATTGGTGAGACTAGATTTGAACATGCCATACTAAATTTAGATGTATCCATTAATGTCATGCCTTTTTCCATCTATACATCTCTAAATTTAAGACTATTAAAAGAAATTGGTGTCATTAGCAAATAGATCTAGTGCTTACCCTGAAGAAGTAGTTAAGGATGTTTTGGTTAGGTTTAATTGCTTCATTTTTTCAACAAATTTTTACATTCTGAACATGATCGATGATCCCTTAACCAAACATTCATCCCCTATCATTCTAGGTAGAACTTTTCTAAAATACCTTACTATTAGATTTGCTTCAGCCAAGAGGGAGAAAATTTCAAAAAATTTTCAGTGGAGAAATCCAACTTGGCCGAAACTCATCTCCCAAGATCTATTGGTTTAAAGCTCCAATGTATCACATACATCAAATACAAAGTAAAAGGAAGCAAGACTAACCTTTAATCCAGCTCCAATCGCAGCGGAAACATTTGAATCTTCCAGTCACCTAGTAGCACACACGTACTGCCTCTACTGGAGATCCACTCTGGAAAAGACCTCAAATGACCTCTTCAGCTTGTCCACTTGTGCTAGCAAGTCTCTGAAAGCTGAAAGGACCAAAAGGAAGCCGAAAAGTCACCGAAATGCCACCGACCTTCTTCTTCCCTCGTCGGCTTAACCATAGCCGAACCCCATGAAGAACCTTTCTTCATTTTTCCAGCTGAACTCTTCAGCAACACACAAGGGAAGAAAAGAGAGAGTGTACCAGAAATAATTTTCAGTCCAATCTGCTCCAGTCACTATTGGATCTGGCTGAGGAAGACGGTCCTTCTTCGCGTGAATCTCTCTCTCTCTCGACGTCCTCTCCTCTCCCCCGTGAAGAATGGCCGAACCATTTGGCCAGCCAAGGGAGATGAAGAGACGCCAAAACAACATCATTTTGGCCAACCCATTAATGGCCAAAATGGCATTGTTTCAGTGCCTTAAGGAAACATTTTCTGATTTGCACTTTTGTCCCTGAAGTTTCAATAAACTTCAATTTTGGCCCAAACAATTCCACCGAATTATGATTTGGTCCCTGAACATCAAATATGTTCAAACATTGGCCATATCATTCCACGTTATGCATGTGACCCAGTAGGCCCCTGAAATATTAGCAAAAGTCCAAAATGCCCTTTAAACCCTTTGAAGGCATATAAAATTAATCTAATTAATTTCTTGATCAATTTCTCCAAATTAATCAACTGGACTTTAAGCTATAAGGGGACTCTAGCAAGCCATTATAGCTATCCAAATTTTGGTAGGAGTTTTCAAGGTGACAAGCCTGTCTGTGGCTGATCTTAGTGTACAGTATACCACGTACACAGTGCATGATACAATCCCTTCATTACCTATATCCAATCAGTCAGAGGTATGGATGCCAGTCAACCTCTATAACC
>JANHAO010003419.1:0-26152 GCA_026873985.1 Saraca asoca
TATTATTTATTTAATAAGGTTACTTCTTATCACAAGATAACAACTACAACAATTATACACAACAACCCAGAAGCTATACGAAAATTAACATTTCAACCCCTCTGATTATTCAGAAGTATTTTAGAAGCAATTTTGCAGTAAAATATTTTAGACTCATCAACTATGCATAAATACTCATATTTACACATATACACAGATATCTTGACAACTATCAAACCACTTACTACGAAATAAATCTTTTATTCTACGATTGTTTATTAAGGTCTAAAGTACTAGTATGCAGCTCGGCCGGAGCTGGAATGCTACCAGTGAGCCTGTGTAAGCCGTTGAACAAACTATACTGTTTTAAGGCCTTTAACACCATATCTTAAGAAATTAACTGTAAAGTTACTAGAAAATAAATATGATAATTTAGGATTACTCACCGGGCCTCAAAGAGTCTACCCCCAAATCGTCACCGATCGGAGTGCCGTCGGTGACCTAGAAACCTCCCTTGACCGAAGCACACTCAGAACAGGGAAGTAGAAGAGACTGAACTTCTACAAGCTCTTTCCAGTTCACAAACCTACCGGAAAGAAGAGGTAAGGTGGCTTCCATTGAGGGATGGCCGAACGATGGCCGTGGAAGCCATGGCTGAACGGATGGGCTTGCCAGCTACCACCACCATTTTCAGAAGAGCGGACCCACGAAGAAGACAACGGGCTTCCATGGTATTTCTGGCATCACGCCGGCCCTTTGCGGAGGAGCCGGACCTGCTCCGGCATCAGGAAAGCTTTCGAAATCTCCGGGTTGCTGTCGTCATCGTCGAAGAGGGAAGAAGAAGGGGAAAGGGCCGAATTGGGGGGCTGTCGGGCTTCTGGAGAGATCTAGCCAAAATATCAGCCCTCCCGTGACCTGTAACCGGCTAAGTAGGTCATAGGCCAAATTTTTCACTTTGGTCCCTCTACTTTAACTTATTTCAAAACTTGCCCCACCCGAAATCAAAACTTTTTAGTTTAGTCCTTGTCAAAATTTCATTTTAGTCCTTTCCAATTCCAAAATTTTATTTCAAATTTCCCTTTTCATTTTTCCTAATTTTTCGGGCATTACACTAGGTTAGATCGTCCTATTTGTAATTTTGACTCAATTCCTTTGAGCCTTCTTGATAGTAGAAAGTGGTGTTTCATTGATCATTGTAGATTTCTAACCTCAAACCATAGATTTAGATTGCTTAGAATTCGTTTCAATGATAAAAGTGAAATGAGGAATCCCCCAATAGTATTATTAGGTAAAAAGATTCTCAAACAATTCGAAAACATTGATGTCACATTTGGAAAATGTTAGAGTCTGAAAAGAGAAGAGAACAAACTTATTCCAAAAATGTTAAAGATGATTCACAAAAATGGAGGAAGAAAAGCATTTTTTTAACTTCCATAGTAGGAATATAACTTGTTGCACCATAATCTTGATGTTATGCACATAAAAAAGAATATGTATGATAATGTTGTATAAACTTCGTTCAATGAACCAGGGAAGACAAGATCATATTAATGCTCACAAAGATTTAAAAGTAATGAATATAAGCAATGAGCTTTAGCTAAACAAGCATGGAAAGTACTCTCATACTCTTTTTACCTTGCCAAATGTGAAAAAGGACATATTCCTTAATATTTTGAAGAATGTGCTAGTTCTAGATGAATATTCAAGCAACATTTCTCATTGTGTGGATCTAAAACAATACAAGCTCTCTAACATGAAAAGTCATGATTTTCATATTCTTATGGAACAATTGCTTCTGATAGCAATATACAATTTGCTACCTAACCAAGTCACTACTGTTTAGGTTGAACTATATTCATTCTTGAAACATATTTGTGGGAAGGTGTTGAATTTGGATGATCATGACATGCTCCAAGTTAGAATTGTGCTCACAATATGCCAAATGGAGATGTTATTTCTTCCATCATTTTTTTACTGTGATGATCCATTTAATTGTTCATCTAATTGACGAAATAAAGTGTGATGGCCTCATACATTACATATAAATGTATCCTATAGAAAGATTTGCATCCTACACTTAGTTTAAGTACAATTTTCATATCAATGACATTCGTGGCATCAAATTTGTTTTTTGTTGTAGTCATAGATACTTGGGATATTTGAAAATATATGTATACAATAGGGCCCAACTATAAAAGACTATAGCAGAAGATTGCATTACTAAAAAGTGTGTCACATTTTGCTTAAGAAACTTTAATGGGATAGAGACAAAGTTTAATCAAACTAGATGAGTTGACGATGAAGCCAATACTAGGGAAGGAGCTTATGTGTCTACTATTTATCCTAAAATTGGTAGACCAGTAGGAAGTGCTTTAAAATTCACCATATCTGCTTTGGAAAGATTGCAAGCACATCGATACTTGTGATTCAATTGTAGAGAAGTCCAACCTTTTATTCTGCAAGTATTTCAACTTGTTTTTATAGACACAATAGAATTTTTTAAATCTACGTTGATGTGATCATACAAATGTAGTGAATTTATAGAGTATATAAAGAGGCGTATAAGAGGAAAGACACGATCTTCTACTGAGATAGACAAGATAGTGAATAGAAACTTTATGGATTGGTTTTATATGAGGGTGGGTAGCAACCTTATGGCATTTTATTTCATTTCAAGTTATAGGTTTTCACAAGTGACTAATATAAACATAATTTTTGCTTATGGATTTTGAACACTAATATAGCAACAAGTATCTCAAAAGACTTAAAGTTTTTGGCCCTGAGGCCTACTTTATCATGCTAGTTTAGTGCATAAAATGTAAATGGATTCAAATTTCACACCTTAGAACAAGGAAATAGGCTTAAAATCCAAAATAGCAGGAGTTTTTATCTTTTCTAACATATCATGGTATGCAAGTACAAGTGATGATGCTCCTCATCTTGAAGGTGTACCATATTATGGAAAAGTAATTGACACCATTGATTAAACTATTATGGTCAATTTTTATGGTTACTATATCCAAATGTAAATGAGTTGACACAACCAAAGACTAGTGAACATGAAAATCATGAGCCATTCATTGAGGCTTCTCAAGCTCAAATAGTTTACTAAAATGAATATAAGATTAATAAAGATTGGAATGTTATGGTACATTTGAGGTCAAGGGATTTGCATGACATAGATGATGACACTGATGAAGTGTATGAGAATGTACCAAATGAAGAGCAAGATCTTGATAATTTTTTGCAAATGACTTAGGGCATATACCATTGGCAAAGGAAGAGGTTGTAGATGATGAACCCATTACCATGCCTAGTATTGAGGAAGGAGGTGATATATTATTGTAGTTTTTCAAATCCTTTATTGGTAATAATATCAATTTGATTGAATTTTCTTGATTTGTATTGTCATTATACTTTTATGATCCTTGTATTCTTGATTTCTATTATCTTTGTTGGTTTCTTGATTTCATTGTTAAATTGGGTGATGAGCTTAGTACGGTGGAATTCAAACTACATATAAAATTTATATTCTGACTTTTCATGTTCTTACATATGTTCTAAGTTGCTTGAAGTATTTGGTATTATCATCTTATAGTTTTTTATGCTATTACTTTGTTTAGACCATAGGCATAAGATATTCCTTTATATTTTATGTGCAACAATGCCTAGGGTTAAGTGGTATAAAAAAAAATTAGGTGTTACAAGCAATGCGCCTTCTTTGAATGTTAAGGTTAAAATGCAGAATCAGCAACTTGGTGGGGCAGGTGCCGCCAGGTGGGGGGAGCAATATCAGGCTAGTGCAGGGCAATAACGACATTTGGCTGATGCCGGGCAATAATAGGCTAATGCGTTGCAGCAAAAGCAACATGCTGAGGCTGAAAATCCTACACCTCAAACCTGCAAATGAAATCACAATGCCTTTTGGAATTGTTAATGTACAAGGTAAGCTATGTTTTTGCTATTACAGCTAATATTAGTATGATTCATTTAATTATGAACTTCTAATGTTTACATAGATGCACAAAGAGTTCTATTAATTATGAGCTTTAATTGTTTACATAGATGCACAAGGAGTTATTAAGTCAAAGGCTTTGAAGGTCTTAGACGCATTCAAGATCCCTTTCCTTTTGGTTGGTTCCTTAGCCTAGTAAAAGAAATTGGTGGTCTTTATTCAAGAGTATTAGGGTAGCTTACTACAGATACTTGTCTTTTTCATATCAACCACAAGATTTAGAGGTATGTTCCAAAGGATTACAAAACTGAATGTCGAGAGAAGAGGCTTAAGGTTTTACATTCATTCACCATGACACATGTAAATGTTCATACTCAAATTTTAATACTATTGTTACTTTTGAATATTACTTTTTTATGTTTGATTTTTATTTGTTGATGAACTTGCGGCAAAGAGGTACACTAACCTCTCTTTTAGCCAACGATGGAGAGAAAACAAGTGTCGTCTGTACAATGAGTTTCTCAATGAAACACTGAGTAGAGAAGAAAACATAAGCAACGTTCCACTAGGTGTTTGACGCAATCTATGGACAGGCTACTTGGACATACGTTAACTACCAGAAATGAAGGGATTATTTTCCTTTGCAATTTTTTTTTCATTTTTGGAGAATTATACTAATTATTATAACTTTATTCCTTTTGCAAGAGTTATGCAAGAGGAATGCCAAAATTCAGAAGAAGCAAACTATTCTACACACTTATGGTTCAATGAGTTTAGCAACAAAAATAGATCAGATGGTAGGTCTGGCTCAAGTTCTCTTGTAGAATTGTATCTTTCTTATTTTCAATTATAAGTTGTCAATTTTTAGAAAGTAGAAATGGAAGCTAGTGGGTCAAGGAGATGTGTACATCCTAGCTCACAAACATGAGGTTGGCTCTTATGTAAATGATGAAGCTGTCAGTATGCTTCTACTTTTTCCATCATATTAGTCTCTAATTCCGCATTCACTTCTGTTGACGTTGAAATTTGATTCGTACAAAGAGCCCAAACTTCAGCCAATGAGGAGGGATTCTTACGAGATCTCTGACCTTTATCTGGTTCAGACACAGCAAAATAGCAAAATACACAATGAAAAAGGGGAAGAGCAGAGAAGAAGACACAAGGTTTAACGTGGTTCGGCCAAATTCGAGTATCACCAGACCCTACGTCCACGGCAACGTATTATTGTGATGGTGTTCCTTGTAAAGATACAACACTCAGTTTCTCTCTTTTTACTCTGACAGAGTTTCTGCCTATGTTTTCGGTCATCTCTCTTTTTACAGGAGGCTCCTCCTTCACATTTATAGAAGAAATGAGGTTATAATGATAATTACATATGCAGTAAATCTATTATATCAATATTTAATGTATAAGACAGAATGTACAAACTAAATCTCTTCTTTCAGCTACTGCAGATTATCTTCTACAGATGGGCCCCATTTGTCCATTGGGGCAGAGTACGACTTAGTCTTTTATCTGGTGAGCTCTACGTCGCTATTCGCACTTCACTGATCGGATCGCATAGTCTAAGGTCATGCATATCATCAGGATAGAGATGTCAAACTCACTCTGTCGGACACAAGTTCGAGTCAAGGGGTCGCATTCATGACACAGATTGAAGGTGTAGTGATCCGAACAATTCTAGTGATCCGAACAATTATTCCAATCGGTCCTTTTATCGCTCTTAGGTTTCTTGCACGTCCATCGAGGATGAACATATTTTCTCATATAACATAAGCCCCCAACTCTTAGCTCACGCTGCGGGCTGGGAGTTAAAACTCTTCGATTTCTAATCAATCAAAGTCTTCTCCTGAGACTGTCATTTCATCTGCTCTAGGCCATGCTTCTCATAGCATGTGTCCGGCAGTTATTGCTGAGTCAAACTTAGCCTTTTTCGAAGCCATTAATGGTAATGGTTGGGAGAATAAATCTGGATTCTTCGATGGAGCCTGCCCTGGCTTTATATAAGGAGAAAGGTATCCCTTCTAACGTTATACTAAGCAAACCATGGAGTTTCTTGATAAACCACCATCATTTCTGGCATTTTGGCCTTTCAAAGAGGTGTGTATGGTCTGCTGCATAGAGAGTTTAGAAGACTCAGCTTCTCTACTAACATGGAGAGATCTCATATGGATCTCAGACTGCATCCTCTTGGCCCCACCATGAGGCAATTGTTCAGCTAGCCAAGCTCTTGGAGCTTCCTGATGTGTTTCCTTCACGAACCAAAAGGGGAGCTGAAGGTTGGAGAAAATAAAGAGCTGCGGTGCCACCGTTGATTGTGCATTGAAAGAAGAAAGTTCGGGACCTCGGTGGCATACGGACTCTAGTCAGCCAGAGTACGGCCCTTCGTGGTACTTCTTCTTAGTCATAGGTTTTCCCTTTGTATTTCGATTAGCCTACATTCAGGGCTTTCTGATGTATATTTGCCTCATTGAGGTCTTTTGATGAATAAAGCTTCAGATTCTTTCTACAATTTCTGTTTGTTGTTTCTTGTTTCTCATATGAACATTTTTGTTTAAGTAATCTGTGTGACCTACACATAATTAGAAGATAGCATGAGTTACGAACTAGAGCGATCACGTGCTCGGGCTGATCCTATAGCCAAATAAATAGACAAGTTAGCATGATAATTACAAATAACAAGATAAGTTCGCATGAAAGTTGCGAAAGAATTGAGTTTTGCATGAGAGCTATGAAAATAACAAGTGAGCGATCTTGTGCTCGGGTCGATCTTGTGGCCAAATGAATAAGTCCGCATGAGAGCTACGACATTAAAGTTGGCCAATCTTATAGTCGGGGCGATCTTGTGCCTGAATAAAAGGGTGATCGATCTTGTGGTCGGGGTGATTTTGTGCCTAAATAAAATAGGGTGACCAATCTTGTGGTCGAGGCGATCTTGTGCCCAAATAAAATAGGGTACCAAATCTTGTGGTCGAGGCAATCTTGTACCCAAATAAAATAGGGTGCCAGTTAGGCAAATCACCTATTCGAAAAAAACTTTAAAATCAGTAGTTGTATTCGAAATGTTTACATAATTTACAAAAGAGTATAAGAGTTTAAAAAAATCGTCCTGATAGTAGGAGACCACTCTTGCTTGGGATCCTGCTGAGAAGGCCCAAGCCATTGCTTGGAAAGTTGCACAACGTAGTCTTGGAGATGACCTCTTTTAATGAGATCCTCTATGGTGTCTCTCAGCGCCCATTACTCTGAGGTAACGTGCCCAAACTCATTGTAGTACACACAGAATTTCCCTCGATTGAGTCTGGACTTGCTTGGAGTCTTCAAGGGTGGAGGCTTTCCGAAGTCCTCTTTGTCCCTTTCCATTGTAAAGATCTTGTCCTGAGCGTCTGACAAGATGCTGTAGGTGCTGTGATGACCTGAGAATGGGGATTGTTCACCCTTACTCTTCTTAGCGAGCTGGCACTCTGAGCTGTCATTCCCGTTCCCATGATTTCTCCTCTTCTTGCTCTAAGCTGAGCCACTTGTTTTAATTTTCTATGGACCGAAAGTCTCGTCCCATCTGATCTGTTTCATGGCCTGCTCATAAAACTCACCTAGGTTGCTAACTAGGGACTTGTACAAACTTTTAAATAGCTTTCTATCTCTGTGAAGTCCCGCCAAGACTGTAATCAGGATAACCTCGTCCGAGGGCTTCTCGACATTATTGACCTCACGCTTGAAGTGGGCAATATAGTCTTTTAGCGTCTCATGCTTGCCCTGGAAGACTGTAGCGAGATGGTATAGGGGCATGAGCTGCTTCTGTAGCACTCAGTATTGATCAACAAACTTTTCCTGGCATTCCTCCTAACTGCTGATGCTGCGAGTTGGGAGGTTCCTGAACCACATTCAAGAGAATTCACCCAAGGTAATGAGGAAGACGTGGCACTTGATCAAGGGGTTATAAGCTTGAAGGTCCATCTGGATATTGAACTGGTCTAGATGGTTGTGCAGGTCACTGTCCCCATCATACAACAAAATGGCTAGAACTTTGAGTTTACACGGGAGGGATTCCTCCACGATCTCTCTAGAAAATAGGGTTTGCTCCCCAAAGTGACCTTGGTCATTTTATCTGAGGGTTTTCTTCCAAATGCTTGATCCTCTGAAGGAGGTCTTCCGCCAAAATGTCCAAGCCCCCCAATTTTTGGCTAGAGACTTGGCGGCTTGGTTCAGTGTTCTGGCCATGAAGATGGCGATGCAAAGTCTACTCCTGATCAGTCTCTCTAGGGTGCTCGACTTCGAGTATGGTGGTTTCAACCCACCCTTGCACATTCTGAGCTTGTGCTTACACTAGCACTGTGACTGTTTTAGCCAGCTCTCCCACCATATGCTCAAGTTTCTTCTAACACTGGAGCCAGGTTAGCGGTCCGTCAGTGCCGTTGGCAGTGGGGACAGCAGTAATTGTTCTGATAACAGGAGCAGTAGACAAGTCCATTGTTAAGACATGACCATCCGGAGGATGGAGCTGTGCATTTGAAGCTTCAGTGGCTCTTCCCTTGGCCATCGCAGTAGGAAACGGACCAGAACAGGTGATATCCCCACAGACGGCGTCAAAAATGTTGACGTTGAAATTTGGTTCGTACGGAGAGCCCAAACTTCAGCCAACGGGGAGGGATTCTTACGGGATCTCTGACCTTTATCTAGTTCAGACATAGCAAAATAGCAAAATACACAGTGGAGAAGGGGAAGAGCAGAGAAGAAGACACAAGGTTTAACATGATTCGGCCAAATTCGGGTATCACCAGACCTTACATCCACGTAGCGTATTATTGTGATGGTGTTCCTTACAAACATACAACACTCAGTTTCTCTCTTTTCACTCTAGCAAAGTTTTTTCCTGTGTTCTCGGTCATCTCTCTTTTTACAGGAGGCTCCTCCCTCATATTTATAAAAGAAAGGAGGTTACAATGGTAATTACATATGCAATAAATCTATTGCATCGACATTTAATGTACAAGACAAAATGTATAAACTAAATCTCTTCTTTCGGCTGTTACAGATTGTCTTCTGTAAGTGGGCCCCACGTCGCTATTCACACTTTGCTGACCGGATCGCACAATCCGGGGTTGTGCATATCATCAGGATAGAGATGTTGAACTCACTCTGTTAGACATGAGTTCGAACCGAAGGGTCGCATTTGTGACGCAGATTGAAGGTGTAGATCCAAACAGTTCTTCCAACTGGTCCTTTTATCGCTCTTAGGCTTCTCATGCGTCCATATAGGATGAACCGATTTTCTCATATAACAACTTTTATATATCTTATCGATTGGTCCTGGGAGAAAGTTCAATGCCACATGTCACAAGACTTTTCTGATTCTAATGAAATTTCACCAAATGATGCACTTGGACAGGTGCGGGGAAGTTAACAATCTGGGCGTGTCCTAGGATTAGGGTTGGAAGCATGTCGAACAAGTGTATTTGGACCAAGCTCTCTACGGTTCAATCAGCTATGATTCTCTTCACACGCAAGTGCTGCCCTAGTCCTGCTTCGAAAGAGGGAGTGATTAATCCGCGAACACAATTGGGGTCAACCCTGCAAAGGCAAAAAGCTAATTAAAAGTGTCTTGTTACAATACATCTAGAAGCGGGAGGGTGCTATTCCTAAAGAGTTTGCCTCTATACTAACTCCACAAACACAGGTACTATTTGCACTTTTATCCTTCACCTTATTCCAAGTATCTTCAGTTTCTTATATATAGTTTACTATTTTTATTTACTAATTGAGTGCGTACAACGAACATATAGATTTAGATATATCTATGTCCAATGTTGCTTTCATGTGTTGTCATGTGAATAAAATTGGCCAAATGCTGAAATGCACTGGAAAGCTTCAATTTTTATTCAAATTCTCTGTTTCAGATTTGATTAAAAGCTAAAGTCTTTTGGTGCTACTTTTTCCACTTTTTCTTGAGGACTTTCATAGGCTGGTCAATGATTAAACTTATTTAACTAATCGAAACTTAGCTTGTGCTAGATCAACTACTAATGGCCTCTTTTTTTTTTTTTTATGTTAGTTTAATTTAAATAGTTCAAAAACAAGTAGTTTTGCATAAGAATAGTTCGTCATTTGCAATGCAATTGAAGTGCTTGATAATTCAACTTGTATATATTGTAAATGAAGCAAAAACTGCAGGTTTTACTAATTCAAATGCAAAATTTGAGTTTGAGTTGGGCAAATACAACATAATTAATTACTTTATGAAGAATGATGGTTTTGATGTGCCTATATGACTGGCAAAATTACTTTTAAAATAAAAAAATGGTGCGAATCTGTGCTTAGTCTTGTTGATCAAATCATATTTTGAATTAATTAACCATATTTGGTAACAATTTTTAGCTGGAGGTCCTCGTTGTTGGCGTAATGTTGTTTTTTATTCTTTAAATTTCCCCCATTATTGTTTGGATGTATTTGGAAAATATTGATTTGAAAAAATTGACATAAGATAATGGAACCAAATAAGAGCTCAACAACCTTGAAGGTAAACAGAGGGCCATGTTAGATTGTCTGTCTTTGCCTTTACATTTCATTGCTTTTTATCAATCTTCAACCTTATCTAGTATTATTGGCTTTATTAAACTAATTTATGGAAAGCTTCTGTATGGCTGGGACTTCTAAGTTACTTATGGCATCTCTTTCAGTCCACCTTACATCATTGCATGATCAAATAATTGAGGCTCATCTAGTGGTAACATGGATTTGTCCAATGTCTGTCTTGTCAATTAGCTTTTCTCTTGAAATTTTGTATATGAAATAAATATTGAAACAAAAGAAAAATATTGAATTTCACCTTCGATTCTTGTTGGCTTAATGTGGTCTTTACTCCTAAAATTTCTACTCAGTTTGAAGTGTGATGATCCTTTTCTTAATTAAAAGTCTCTGATTTTCACAATCTGTTATTTCAGGAGCTAATGATGGGAGTGGACTTGCTGAACTGTGCAACTGTGAACACTTTGAAATAGCATTCTTTTTTGGATCAATATTGGTCATACTTTAGAAGGATGTCAGATTTTAGTATGTTGCTTTTGAGAGAAACTAGTTCAAACACTCAACTATATTAATTAGAAGTATATATGTTGCTTTTGGGTCAATGTTGGTTACCAGAAGATTGAAGTGAAATACAATAGCATTGTTTCCAGATTTTTGTTAGGCTATAGATCATGTTCTCATGTTAACTTTAGTCAAGTATTTTACTTTTGTGCATGATGAGATTACAGGTTTATCTTAGAGCATTTTGCATAACAAGCATTTTATAGTATATATTTATATATATCTTATTATTATATTTATAGAATTATATATAAAAAATGGAAGCCCTTAGTACATAAGCCAAACAAATTTGGTTGCATAAACTTAGCGGCGGTTCCAAACTGCCAAAAAAGTCAAATAATGAATTTCTAATAACCTTTGTGGTAATTATAGACCGCCACAAAATAATATGTAAAAAAATTACTTTATGGCAGTTTAAACTAAGGGTGTCAAACGGTCGGCTCGCGCGGAGCGAGCATAGCCAGTGCGGATGTGGGCCTAAACAAGCCAAGCTCGTTTAGGCTCGCATTTAAACGAATTGATCATCGCTTGATTCAGCTCGAAAAAAATATAGGCCAATCCGTTAGATCCGTGGGCTTGAGGTTAATTTAGCACCTCTAAGGTGCTAAATTGGTCGGCCCGTACGGGCTCGTATAGATCCACATTTAAACGGACTACCCCTCACCTAATCCAATCTACAAAAAAATACGGACCAACCCACAAGGCCCGCGGGCTTAAGGCCCGTTTAGCCCCTAGTTTAAACGCCATAATATAATCGTCATAGAGCATATATAAAGTTCGTGGTAATTATGCTGGCAATTGCCCAAAATGCCCTTAATACCAGTGCAGCGCTTTCGTTTGTGACGTTTAGGGAAGAACCGGAGAATCCTAGAACTGCCACAAAGGTACAATATGGCCGCCACAAAGTCATATGATTTTTGTAGTGAATAGTAAAAAGTCGACATCTAAGTATATTTTCATGATAATAGAAGGAGTTATTTTGTGGAAAACTATCAAATAATCAATCACTGCAAAGGAAGCAGAGTATGTCACAGCGTTCAGATTCCCTTCTACTCGCCTCGCATAGCATGGGGTGCTACAAGCCAAAACGCATGCGTTTTAACGCTTGCTGCCTTTCTAACTTTTCCAACACTCTTTCCTACAAAAGTTTCAAAAAAAAAATCATTTAGTTCAAAAACAAAGCAAGTTATTTTATTATCTCAAAAACCTACACAAGTTTTATTATTTATGTAATTTACAAAAAAAAATTAATTATAAAATCTATGCAATAAAAAATTACATTTAGGCAAAAAAAAGTCCTAAAAAAATGATCATGCATTCCATATTATTTTTCAATGGAAACTTTTTTTTCATGGATATGTATCTTTTCTTTTTTTAATTGTTTTTAGTTTGAAAAGAAATAAACATAAATTTTCTTATGAATTACCTTATACTCATAAGAAAATTTTAGATCTCATTGTATATAAAAATAATTTATTTTTCTATCAAAATTTAATCAAAAAATATAATAAACAAGATATGAGAGTGTCTAAATTCTTGTTTCATTGAATAAAGAATGTGATTAATCACAAGATTATTACTTTTAAATTTATATCTTTCTTTCTTTCTTTCTTCATACTTTTGTCATGGTAAAAATATATATATATAAATATAAAATTTTTAAATGTAATAAGATTAAAAATCTTTTTTATACAGAATAAAATTTATAGCAGTAAAAGCCCAAAAAAAAATTTAAACACATGTTTTTAGAGCAATCTATCAATTTACTATACATATGTGCTGATGTGGTCCAATCCATTATCTTATTGTCTAAATAATCACCAGATATTTTATTTTTTAGATATTTTGACCCCCTAAAAAAAGAAGAGAGGTTATATTTTTCTTTTTAATGAAATTGGCCTTTTTCTTTTTTGGGGGGTCAAAATATCTAAAAAATAAAATATCTGATGATTATTTAGATAATAAGATCATGGATTGGACCACATCATCACATATGTATAGTAGATTGGCAGATATCTCCCAAAACATGTGTTTAAATTTTTTTTTTAGGTTTTTACTGTTATAAATTTTATTATGTATAAAAATGATTTTCAATCTTACTGCATTTAAAAATTTTATATTTATATTTTTTTTTACTGTGACAAAAGTATGAAGAAAGAAAGAAAGAAAGATCTAAATTTAAAAGTAATAATCTAGTCATTAATACATTCTTTATTCAATAAAACAAGAATTTAGACACTCTTATCTCTTATTTATTATATTTTTTGATTAAATTTTGATAAAAAAATAAATTATTTTTATACACAGTGAGATCTAAAATTTTTTATGTATAAGGTAATTCATAAGAAAATTTATGTTTATTTCTTTTCAAACTAAAAAAAAAAAAGAAAAGATACATATCCATGAAAAAAAAAGTTTCCATTGAAAAATAATATGGAATGCACGATCATTTTTTTAGGGCTTTTTTTTGCCTAAATGTAATTTTTTATTGCATAGATTTTACAATTAATTTTTTTTGTAAATTACATAAATAATAAAACTTGTGTAGGTTTTTTAGATAATAAAGTAACTTGCTTTTTTTGAACTAAATGATTTTTTTTGGGAAACTTTTGTAGGAAATAGTGTTGGAATAGTTCGAAAGGTAGTAAGCGTCAAAAAGCACGCATTTTAATGGTAGCATGCCATGTTGAGCGAGGCGAGTAGCAGAGAATCCGGACGCTATGTCACATGTTATGAAGCAACTTGTGAGACTGTTTAGTTAAGGAATCTGATATCTGGATTCAAAGTTGTTGAGAGCATTTATACCATTTCGTACGGTAATACTACTACAATGAGCTTCTCTCAAAACAATAAAAATTTTACCCCAACAAAATATTTTGATATTAAAGATCAATTTGTTAGAAAGAAAATACACAGACATCATACATGTATTGAAAATGTTGCCACAAATCATATACTTGCATATCCACTAATCAAAGGCTTAAGTGTAAAGTTGTTTTGTGAACAAGTAACTAGATTGAGTTGGCTAAGCCTTTTGATGTTCAAGGTCAATGAGAGTTTCATATTTCATATGGAAATGATGAATTTATATTAAGCTCCAGATTTGTGAAACATTAATGATGTTGTCATATTTAACATATTTGTGCACAGTGTTTGGCATGTTGATAGATACATATAAACCCTGTCTCATTATCGTGTTGAGATTATTAAATCTCATTTAGCATCTTGGGTTGATATTTGGACCATTAAATAGAGATTTATATATAATAACTTTTTCTATATATTAATCTTGTTACTCCTATTTTACATTACATGTATGGTCATTGATGTGCAGGTACTCAAATATGTATAATATTAGTGTCCTTATCAGATATAATGCTTTGCACTATGGGATACTTATGATTTCAATTTAGACCTCTTGTTGTAAAAGTTTCTTAATTAATTTGTATTGCTTGATGTAACCACATATGACAATTTGAAGAATAATTTTTCTTTATTATGTTCTAAATTATGTTATCTAAGTGGGAGATTGTTAAAATTTTTTCATGTGGACTTCCATAGTCTAAAATATTTTATAAAACCTGAACTATACAAATGTCAAATTAATATTGTAAACTAGCATATTATAAAGTGATAATATTATGGCGCTTAAAATGACATTTTGGCCATAAATGATTTCTGGACATGGAAACCTTGTAACTAGGCTTTCTTTAGCTAAGCCTAATCAAGTTTACTATCATCTTAGGTCACACTACTACAAAAGCACATATCCACATCCATTATTTCAAATATTTTACGTCAGTTTTAAGACCGATGTCTATCTGAGTGGTGTAGTAGATAAGAACAATCAATGTCAGTTAATAGGAAATGACATCAGTTTCTAATATACAATGAACATCTTTTTATATGGAAAAAATTTTTACACTTTGGTTTTTTTATGAATGATTGATGTTTATTCTTCAATTAAAATGTCAATTTTTATAATAAACTAATATCTTTTCTCAATCACCTAAGACTTCGAATATATTAAAAGATTGACATCTTTCATCAAGACAAACTAAAGATATTGGTTATTTACAAAAACCGATGTACTAACTAGCTACATTTTTATAGAAACCTACTACTAGTTTATATTTTTGCATAAAACAGCTATCAAACCAAAATATACAATCGCCTAACACAATTTCAATTTCAATAACTTCAAGCATTTTTATTGGATCAACCAAAAATTTAAGACATTGCAAAACTAAATTAAAATCAAAATGTCATTTTAACAAGTTTATAAAATCATTTTACTTACTTTTTGACTAAATTTCCTCAATTATACTTCTCCTTCAGTTAAACCTTCTCCTATAATGTAATTTTTGACATTTATGAAAACTTTAGGTAAGAAATATTTCAAGCGTTGTTGTGTCCTAGCTATATTTATATATATAATTCAGGTAAGAATAGATACATAATATATCAAGTAATAGGCATCTAAACTAACAGTTATATATAGTTGCCTTCATATATATATATATATATATATATATACATATATGTAATAAACACAATTAATTTCCTAAAAGAAATTACATAAATCCTCAGTTTATCTAATTGCATACCCCAACTGTATATTTCAAAGCTTGGCATACTTCTTGAGTCTTTCACTAACAGCTTTTACATGCTCTAGCATAAGTATTACATACAACACTAAGTCTAGAACATAATACCAAAATTTTGCCCTTTGACTTTGAAGGATTTTTCCAAAGTTGTACCTCCCAAACTTGCTTAGAATTCAAAATATAGCATAGAAAAAAAATTCAAGCTTTACTAAATTATTAACCTATCATTCAAACAAAGATAAATAACGAGGAAAAATTGGGAAATTGAAAACATGAATGGTATTGCCAATACTAATAGGTGTGGCTTCAGCAAAAATAAGATTACACAATTCAGCAAGCTTCATGTGATTGGTACTAAGCTAAATTCTAGCCAGTCTTTGAAAATTAGAGGCAATTTTTGCCAATAAATACATAATCAAATATAATTAAGTATCTAAACTAAAAATTATATAGTTAGTTGCCTATATACAATAAACACATAATATAGTAAGTATAAGTATCTAAACTTAAAAGTATATATATAGTTGCTAATAAACACAATCAATTACCTTCAATTTTTCCTAATTGTTTTCTTTAGGAGGATCTTCAACCCATATCCCTTCACAGTGACCATCTCGTATGTAGAACTCCTCTAAATTGCCTTCATCATTCACTAGAAGTAATCTTAAAGAAAAAGACAGGGTCTCCTCAATATCATTACTTATCTCTTTTTCATCCCCATCATCAGTAATTTATCTCTTCCCTTGAAGAATTACAGGCTATTTCTTATCTGTCGAGCCTATCATATAAAAAACTTATTTTGCTTAGGATGCCATTATGAACTGTTCCCCCCTATGACCCTCCTTATTAAGATTCACCAACATGAACCTTAACTCATCAACTCAAATGCCATTGTTATTCTTAATATATTTATATCGAAACATAAGCACCCTGAATTTGATGTAGTCAAGCTCTCAAATGTTTTCAATGACCCTGTAATATGTCATATTTGTGTATATAAGATTTTTATCTTTGGAACAAGAAACATGCATTGACGAAGCCACCAAAGTAACCCCCACTATTTTGCATAGTACTCCTATCATCATATCCCTTTATGTAGAAAGAATTTCCATTGATGTCATATCCACGATAAAATAAAACCTCCAAGTGAGGCTCGTGGGCTCACCATCTTATAGTGTCAGAAACATCATTTGTTTGTTCATGCCAACCAAAAATGAACTCAATTCTGGAACCAAATGATGAAGAAGCGGTTGTGTTCAGCTTGTACTCACTATTCATTCTTTCTACAATTGTGCCCTCTTGTAAGGATCATATGCTTGTCTAAGTAAGGCTCCACTTCTTAACTATTATGCAGGACGTAAAGTGTGCTTGTAAATGCATATAACAGAATGTAAACACGTTGAATTTATGTTGAATTAATTTGACTATTCTTGTTGTTTTTGTAAAATGGAAGAAATTAATGATCATTAAAGAATTTTACAATTTTTTAGTCTTGGAAAATGGAAAAAAATTAATCAAATAAGTCATGCATTATATTATAATAAAATTCTTTAAAGTATAATCAAATAAGAATTTCATTGATAAATTAATTTTGACATCATTTTTGAATTTTGTGGTAATGACATCAATTTTTGTTAATGTGATATTGAGTTTAGACGTTAATTATTTAATAAGAATCAACGTCATAATTGGTTTTAGATAATAATATTATTACATTTTCATACATAACTAGTTCAAGATGAACTATTTTCTAAAAAAAATTGTTAATTAAATAATATTTAAATAATTAAATTATTTAATCCATTTAATAATATTTCAATAATTAAATATTTTTCATATTAGATAATATTTAATTTTGTAAAAATTTATGTGAATAATGTTAAAAACATCAATTTGTGTTAAAAAAATCGACGTTGTTTCTATTATTTTTTTTTTTCAAATTGCACATAGGTGCTCCAAATTACATTTTTATAGAAAAATTAGAAAAAAAAATAGAGAAACATTATAGTTGAATCAAGCTTTCAGGTTGCTTGCAACAAATTAACATTAAATTGTTAAAAGTTTTAGGATTTCTTATAATAACAAAATATAACACATACATCAAAGACAATCTACAAGACAACACAGACACATCAAGTACACCTATCATCCTTTTGTTTAAAGGATCAATGCATATGCCCTATTTAAAGGGAAAAAGGAAACAAAAGTTAATAATTTATACACAAACTAATAAAAAAAAGAAAAACAAAAAGGGAAAAATAAATTATAAACCTCCAAAGCAAGGTTGAGTAGAATGAGTAAACTTCTAATGACATCCTGTTTACTTGAAAAGAAGAGTTTGAAAAATGGGGCACAAAAATTTCATTCCACAACTTAAACAATTGCTCTAAATAAGTTTGAGAATGATTGTTTAAGTTGTGGAATGAAATTGTTATGCTCCACTTTCAACTACTCTTTCCGAAGGTAAGTTGAAGTATGTTGGATAATGAAAGGGAGACGCATTGGCCTTTTATAAAGTCAAGAACTTTAGATATCATTTATTTATGTTGGAAACAAAATGTAATACCATATATCTACATCAATTCCTACTTAAAAATCAACATCTAATCTACGACTCTTTATATAAACTTGTCAAATTTATTTTGAATTATTTTGACTATTCCTATTATCTTGGTAAAATGGAAGAAATTCATGATCATTAAAGAATTTTTACAATTTCGTAGTTTCGAAAAATTAATTGTAATATTGTCATATTAATAAATTAGTTAAACGTAAATAATTTACATTAATTCAATTGAAAAATTGATTAAAAATATAGTTGACTATATATTATAAAAAGTTCTTTGAAATATAATCAAATAAGAATTTGATATATAAATTAATAAAAAAATTTAATAGTTGAAGAGCCATAAATTTTAAAGATGCTTTAAACCTAAATATTATAAAATAAATAATTACAAAATTACATCAATTCTTTAATTTAAACCGATGTCAATCATGATCTTAAATTTAAACATTAGTTGTTTAATAAGAACTGACGTAATTTTCTTCATATTTACAAAAATACCACCGCCCTTATATATTCATCAATTTACCATTTCATCTGACATTTATTAAACGATGTTGCTTTTGCATTTTGTAGTAATGTGAGTTCCTATAGTCTCCATAGCAAGATTTGCAGACACTTTTATAGAACAGGGCAATCCATACTTAAGAAAGGAGTGAATTAGGTGTTTTGGAAACTTTCACAATTTTCAATGTTCTCTTTGAAAATTTTTTGATTTTGGGAAGCCATGGGATGTTCTTAATTTAAACAAACTTAAGATAGTTTGATGAAGATATTTACACATAAGAAATAACAAATTAAAGTACTTGTGCAAAGTAACTCATTTAATTATACATAAGCACAGGTTCAATGAGCATATTCATGGATGGAAATCATATCTTTCAACTAAACCAACTTATGGGCAAAATAATAGAATAATGAGGCACAAAAATACTCAATGAAATTCAACAGTAAAACAAAGCAAGCTAAAATCTCATACTTCAACAAAAGCAAAAGTAGATATCACAATATGAATTGCTAGAAAGTAAAGAGAGTAGGGATATAGAGATTCAAATACAAGATTTATAGTAGTTTCCCTTGAAAAATAATCTTTCAGGCGTATATCTACTTCCAAGCTTGAATCCACTAAATAAGAGCATTCCCTCCAAGTTTAAACAGGCACGAGGAGAAGCTTTTACAAAGATTGCTCAACCACAACCAAAATCCACTTTGAGAAGCTCAACCACTCACCCAAAAAGAGAAAACAAAAAGCTCAATCACTCTTACAACCCTAGGTAAAGCTCACCCTAGAAAACTCAAATCTATTTGAAAGATATGAAAAAAATTTAAACAACTCTGCAATTCAGATTTACATATTAAAGTTCAATACATATGGAATTAATCAAATCTAACTCAAATTAAAGAAATTAGATAAAGATTTAAAGCACCGATGAAAGGAGAATATTTGTCTCTTAGGAATTAGGAATTTTTTTGCTACTAAAAAAATGTGTAAAATGAGTATTTATAGTAAGTGAAATTGCACATTGAAAAACTAGCCATTATGTGCAAAATTCAAACACACGATCATGATCACAAATTCAAAAATTGAATTTTGATTAGAATCGTGACATTCAAATTTGAAAGTGTCGATTTGAATAACAGAAAAATAGTATAAAAGTCTATTCTAATTGCCAAAACGTGCAAATATTTAGCAAGTCCAAATTTTCTTGCGATGAGAATTATGATTAGAATCACAAAGTTCAATTTAGAAGGCAATGATTCGAATCGCAGAAAATAGTACAAAATCCAATTCGAATCATAAACTGTTGCAAAGTTTTTTCCAATCCTAGGATATTTATGATCATAATCACAAGAACAAATGTAAACTCCCGATTCAAATCACCAGGCAAAAAAAAAAACACTTGTCATGTTCTCACCATCATAATCGCAAAATCAATTCAAATGGCCCAATTCGAATCGTGGGACCTAGAGAATGAAAAATACATTTTGCAACTTCATTTCAAGACCATTTAAAACCTTTTCAAACCTTTTAAATCAATCCAAAAACATAATTCTAAGTTAAATGAACATGATAAAATATTTATGAATAAATTGGAATATTTTTGGTGCAATATTTCAATTGCAAAAACATTTTTTCAAGATTAACAAGTTGATAAATTATATAATAGCATCTTAGAATGTTTTTGTTGAAAATATTTTCAAACACAAAAATATATTTTCAAGTTTAAACAATTTAATAAATCAAGTAAGAATATCTTGAAATGTTTTTGTTAAAAATATTTCAAAAGCTTTCTAAGTAAAATCTCGAGGCAAACCTTCTAAAAGTAATTTCAAAATGAATGAGTTAAATTCAAATAATTCAATACCTTTACATTTAAACTAAAATAAGGCCTAAATGAAAATTTCATCAATTGAAACTAAGGCTAAAAAAGAAAACATAATAAAGCAAGTTAAGAATTTGTAAAATAAAATTCAACTTTAAATCATGAAAAATTATATTTAAGAAGAAAATCTAAATCTAAAAGAAAAAACTATATTCAATGAAGACATAAGGCATTTATCGAGACGTCCAAGTATCCAAAACTTTAATCTTCTAAGTTTTCAAAACTTGAAACAACTCTTCTTTTTTTACTTTCGTCTAGAGATGAATTTGACAAGAATTATCAACACTTAACTCTAATGCTCACTCTTTCTTCTTTGGACAATCCTATAAAATAAATATAAGCTTTGCAATCCATATAGCTAATCCAATTTAATTTATCATAATACATGATTTAAATATATAACTAAAATAAATTAACACAAGAGCATGCATTGAAATCTTATCATATATATTTATTAGTCATAACATAGCATTCTTATCAACACTTGTAGAGGATATAGCACTAAGCACAATATATATGATATAGCACAAAGACGTGTATTGCTATTTGAACATATATATTCTCTATTTGTATTTTGTCATTATCAAATCTAATCATGTAGAATATTAGGGTTAACAACATTTTCCCATAGACTGTCAAGAATTGAAAGGAGTGAACTTACAATGATTTTCATTTATTGGATTCAATGAATTCACAATCTTCACAAAATAACTAATTGTTTTATATTATTATTATTATTATTATCATTATCATTATCATTAATTTTACATTTATTTATATTATGTCACATAATAAATCAGATCCACATAATTAGATTAATTTTACAATTCAATTCTAGCAGTGTTACGGTTTGATTTGAGTGGTTTTTGCCCATTAGGTCAATTCGGTACAACCCGACATAAAATGTATTATTCCCCTAAAATTCAGCACTTTTTCCGATGAATGAGTATTGTACTATACGTATATTTAAGAGAAGCCGGATCAAAGATTCCCTCTCTACAGATACTCCAACTGCATATTTCAGCTGTGGCTCTCATTTCTCAGCCCACGTAAGGGGTGTTAAAATGGATGAATATTTATGAATTTATTTTATTTATTTATTTTAAATTAATTTAAATCTATTAATAATATTTAATGGGTTAAATAGATAAATTAAATACTAATATAATTAATAAAAAAATTATTAAAAATTTATTTATGGATATTCATGATCATTCAACTTAATTTTTATTTAAAATTTAAAATAAATAATTTTTAAATGAAAAATATTCTATTAAATTAAATAAAAATAAAGATAAAATTAAAAATTCCAAAATTCTAATATAGTTATACATGCTAATAAATCTAATAATTATGATTTATTTAGCATATTTTATAGAATAAAAAAGATGGCATTGTTTAACATTTTAATCTTTATAAAGATATTTATAGTTGAAAATTTTCCCAAGAATCAATTAATATTTGATTATGTAATATATTCAACTTAGTTTTTTTTATTTAAATATCAATGATCAATTATTTATTTTAATAAATTTTTAATTTTTTTAAAGAAATGTCAATTTCAAATAAGGTGTACCTTTTTATTTTAGATGTTTCAAATTTTTTAAAAAAAAATGTCAATTTCATATCACATTTATTCAATTTTCATTTTTATACATTTTGTATATATAATATACAAAAAAAACTTTGAGGTGAAATAGGGAAATAATAACAACAAAAAATATTTTATTCTTAATTTATCCGTCCTTTCTTCAATTTTGTAGTACAAATAATATATTTTTAAAATATAATTTTAAATTTTAATAATAATAAATTATTTTTTTAATGATAGAGTTAAAATATAATTTAAAATTTAATTGTCAAAATTATTTTATAATGATGAAGTTAAAATATAATTTCAAATTTAAAAATAAAAAATTATTTTTTAATAATGACAATAAAATATAATTGTAATGTAAGAAAAATAATGAGAATAAAATAATATAAAAATAATAATTGTTAAATGAATGAATTGAATCTAACCCTCTTTGTATGAATCATAGGTCAATCCATAAATCATATAAAATTTTAATTGGGTTATAAATGAATAAGTGAGTTATTATCAATCTATCTATTAGTGATCCAGTTCAAATCTATTTAAATCATCCATTTGTCAACCATATATTTCTTACATGCACATGTGAAATATTATATTATTATATACTTCATTTATATCCGTTATTTAAGGTAAAAATACATTTTTGTCCATTAATTTTCACCTAAGTTTCAATCTTTTTTCTTAAATTTTATTTGAAGTAAATTTATTCTATAACTTTCCAAAAATATGTAACATTACTTATTAGCCTAACTTCATTTGATATATATAACCATGATATTTAGATCACATCTAACTTAACATACTACATGGTTAAAAGTGGCTGTACGTGCTTACATGGTTTGTATCTACTTCTTTTGTTCTTTTTCCTTTCATTTTCTCTCTTTCTCTCGTGTCTTTTATTTTCCAAAAATCTCTCTCTATTTCTCTTTTATCCTCGCTGTCACAAACTTTTTCTTGTCTCCCTCCCTTTCCCTCACCTCATGCAACCTCGCCACTAATAGTGTGGAAACCACCATTTTCTATATCTCACAACTTCTCCAGGTATTCCTTTCTCTCACCCCCTCAACGTTTTCTCTCTTTTCCATTGTCTCTCTTTCCTATTCAATATTAAATAAAATTTCAATAACTCTCAATGATTTGTCTATTTTCTCATTTTTTTATGCATATATTGATTCAAATTTATCAAACATTTTGCTTAACACCCTCAAAGCATTACTATAACCTAACTCTTCTAATTACATTAACTTTTTTTAGTTATTCAAAAAAAGAAAGTTTCAATATTGCAAAAAAACTGATGGGTGGAAATTGTGGTTTATGGGTCAATTTTACATCATAAGGTCATTTTTGGTCTCATAAAATGACAAGTTTGATATCATGTATATACTTTCATTAAAAAAAAAATCAAAATGGAATTAAACTAGTAAGTAACATTTCATGTTTTTGAAAAGTTAAAGGATAAATTTATTTCAAATAGAAGTTAAAAAGATAAAATTAAAATTTTGGTAAAAATAAAATTAAAATTTAGGTAAAAATTAAGGGCTCAGGAACGCATATTTGTCATTATTTAATGATTCAGTGATATAATAAGTCAAAAATAGACATATACTGATAAAGTAGCTTAATTGTTGTGAAGGAATATTCTGGCATTAGGTTAGGATCAGTCATATTGAGCATATAATAAATTTTTAAGTAATTCGGTGAGGTCTTAGATTTGCAGAAAAAAAAAAGTAATTGAACATAAATCTTCTTCCTTAGGAAAAGAATTTATTGACTAATAAATTATTCATTGTTGATGATAAACTTTTAATAAATGTGATTTGTATCCTTAATTTTGTTTAATAATTTTATTTAAGGGAAGTTAGGAGATGCACATGAAAATGACAACCAGTAAATCATTTGTTAATTGGAGCAGTTTTATTATGTGATATTGCATTGCCTTCCTATACATTCCAAATTTGATTCTAAATTTTTTATCTGAATGCAATTGATCAACAAATTACTCTTTTCTTTTATTTACTTTCCTCTCATTTTCTTTTCTATCAATCAATATTTTTTTCTCCTTTTTCTTTCTTCTCATTTTCTTTCCTCTATTTTTTTCTCCTTCTCCCTTCTCATTTTCTTTCCTCTATTTTTTTCTCCTTTACCAAAATCAATGGGCAAGGGTTAAAGCGAAAGAAGGATAACTCAATCGGAAATGCTAAAATAAAAAAGTCAGAGGAACCTTATCAAAATGTGGTGCTCGTCATGATTGTCTCATCTTAAAATAAACATACTGGGAAAGTTGGTGCCGGTGAGTGGGCCACATCTTCTGCTCGTCTTCAAGTCTTCGACTCTTTTTTATTTTCAATTTTATTTTTTTAGACAGTCAGAACAGTATTCGAGGGTTAAATTTAAATAAAATTTTAATAAATATTAATTTTTTTTTACAAATAATATAATTGAAAACAATACTTTTAGGTGATGATTGATTATACATAAATCACAAACTTAGCACAATTGTAAGAATATGTCAAATAAAAATATTAAAATTATTAAGTATAAACTTATGTTGAAAAGAGATGTGTTAATCTAAATTATTAAGTATAAATCCTAAAACATTGAACAATAAGACAAATCATATTTTTTGTTTACCGTTGAACTCTCAATTTTTTTGACAATATATACTAGATTCATCATACATCTTTTTATTCAATAGTGTAGGTTTTATTAATCTTTATGTTACTCATACTTAGAGTATTGTTATTATTATTATTTTTTAGTATGTCTTTATACTATTTATTAATTGTAGTTTATTTTTTGAATTTATTCTTATTTGTTATATAAATTTCGGATTTATTTCTATATGATTAATCAATTTTGAGTTATTCTATTTGAACCTTTTATAAATAATATTTCATAAAAATATTTTTATTAATTATTTTTTAAAACACTTAATTTTTTTTTTTAACTCCAATCCTATATTGAATATGTCATAGGGCCGCCCAACGCTCCGTTTAAATATGTCCATGAGGAGGATAGCTTTTCATTTTTCTCCATTCATTTGCTCATTGTTCTCCCCCCAATATTTATATTTTACATATATCACGGCATGGAAGCAAGTTAAATCAAGTCAGGCTTTAAAAAAAAAAAAATAGACTAAGCCTATTTTATAATTTTTTGGTCTGAGTTGATTTGCGGTTTATTATAGACTAACTTTTTAGTCTAACCTAATTTGTTTATGAAATTTAAGCAGCTTAGTTTGATTTGTTGGCTTACATAACTACTAAAATCTAAATAAATTATATATAAACTTGTAAACTTAGGCGACATGAGTTAAATAGATAGATTTGATTAAAATTCATACGTATCGGAATCCACTTTTAAATGGATAAATGTGTTGGAATAATTTTATGTACTAACATAAATCATATTTTCATATTTAAAACACAGATTTAATATTTAAGTCAATTATGAGTGTTTTATATAAATAACCCAATTAATTATATAATCCATTTTATTTAACGAGCTGCACCTGTGTTAAGTGGACTGAATTTATTGGATCATTATATTGGGTTAACTGTTGATGGATAGGTTAAACCCAATAACTTATTAGGGTTACATATGGAGGATCCCTGGTCTCTACTATAATATGTATGTTACTGCCCATTGAGTTATACGTTTTGTTTTCATCAATATTATAGTCAAGAGAACAGTTTACCTTCATACTGAGAGCAGTTACTTCCAAGTTCAAAAACATGGATTCTTCAAGTCTTCCAAGTAATTCTAAATCTTAAATTACTGGTACATGCTATAGGTTCGCTTACAGACCTAGCCTTTAATGTATTGTGAAATTTCTCCTAAGATTATGAAACTTCTTTCAAGTGGTATCAGAATTGGTTGTAGGTTGATTTATGGCTGTAACAATTAAATTTTAATTTTTTCTTCTATTTTAGTTTATGTTATTTTCGGCCATAGCATGAATATATATTAAAGATTATG
>JANHAO010003420.1:0-26327 GCA_026873985.1 Saraca asoca
TTGAGATATTTTGGAGAGGAAGTTTTTCAGAAAAACTTGAGGCCAAGTTTCGGCAAGAGCCGAAAGGGAAAGGGAAGAAGAATCACTGGAAAAGTTCTGGCCTTTGGCACCCATCTTCATCCCATCCAAGCTCCCATGCAAGCTAGCACTTGGAGAAGAGTTCTTGAGGCCATTTGAGGAGTTTCCTGGCGTGGATCACTGGTGGAGGCAGGACACTTGGACTGCTATGGTGATAGGAAATCCATCTACTTCCGCTATGCTTGAGTTGGAATTAAAGGTTAGTTTAGCTCACCCTTTGCTTTAGATTTGATCTAAGCTTTTTGAGACCTTACACCAATGGTTCCTTGGGAGGTTTGTTCGGCCAAGAGGAGAAAATTTTTGAAATTTTCAGCCTCTTCCCTTTGATCTTGGTTAAGCAAACCTATCAAACTCTTTGACATATCTTTAGAAAATTGCTCTTAAAGCAAATCGATCTCAAAATAAATTCAACCAGAACCCATTTAAATTGCATTCAATCTACTAACTCAACTAGCCATCTTGGGAGCTATAAATGTCACTGCCTACTAAGCATTCAGGCATTAAGCCACAACTTGCTAACAGAGTACTCAAATTTTTTGACTTAGCAAAAATCCAAAAAGATAGTCAACTGGAATGAACAATGGATTTAAGCAAATTCATCACGAAATAAGTAACTCATACAAGTTCATCACAAAATAATAACTATCATTACAGACAATTGTCTAGTCAAAATACATCTAAAGTGCAAAAAATAAAAAGTACAAGGCAATGGCATAGTGACATAATCTATAAAAAGGTCAGGGGCATAGGTGGGTCCTAACGGATAGAAGAGTTAGCAAGGGGTGCAGGCTAGTTCTCTATTATCTATTTTTTAGCCCCTGCCATAGCTCTTTCTTCGACCAATAAGCTACCCTTGATCTGAGTGTCATTCTAAGTAAGAGGACCTCCACCACCAATTTTTGCACTTAGGGTTGAAGATACCTTTGTGTCCTCTATGAAACGCTAAATAATTGCCTCAACATCTCTACCAAAGAATGTGAAATCCATGTTTGGATGTTTTTGCTACAAGGTAAACAGAAAGCTACCAGTGGTGTTTGAGATCACAACATCCTCAGCCTGCATGACCACAACGGCAACCTCTCCTTAACTCGAGCAACCTCCTCTTCAGCTTGGGCAGCCCTGTCCTCAACGCAAGCTGCCCTCTCCTTAGCAACCTCTTCCTTCTTTTTTACGACCTCTCGCTGTCACTTCCAGCTCACTTTGCAACTACTTTAGATCGTCAACCGCTTTATGGAACTTCAAGGTCAAGCTAGTGATCTCATGAAGCAACATGTCCTTAACCTCCCTTTTTACGGCTTCGATGCCCTGCAACTGGGTCTTAGCACATTCCAGTTTCTTCCTCAGCTCTATTGCTTCCATAATCAATGCAGCTAGGTCATTTTTTAACTTACCCCGCTCCTTTTCCCAAATTATGATCTCATCCTTTAACTCTATTGTTTCCAATGTGCCCTGAAAAGACCAAAATGGTTAGATCACCTACCAAAAAGATGGAAAATGTGAAAAAAAAAACAAAAAGAAAGAATGAATGAATGAATGATACAAACCAGCAAATAATGGCAAACAATTATGCTTGCCAAGGCACTATTATGTATCTCCTCATATTCCAATGCCTTTGTATGGGTTCCTAAAACTTGGTCCATATGCTTGTGAAGAAAATTGTAGTATACCAATGTCTTGGGGCCTAGGTCTTCTGATAGGTCCCCCGGTGTGTCCTTGGACTTGTCCTTTGAGTTAATGGTGATCTCCTTCCCTTTATTAGTTCTTTGTTTTTTGAAAGAAGGCTCGTCTAAAGTTTTCTTCTTGCGGTTAGGAGACTTTATTGGGCCTCTCATGACCTCAAATGATTTTAGCTGTGAAATAAGGATTGGTGCCAGCAAAGTCTCCTTCGCAACTGTCAAGAGGGAAGGACGACCAACTTGGGTAGATGTTAGAGTTGTAAGATTGAGTCTCCCTATATCTCTGTACTCCTTAAAATCTATTGGAGTGACCTCTCTGACCCCATAAGCTCTAATATCTCGTGAGCTATCAAGAAGCTCGTTGTCAGGAGTAAGAGAAAGCCCTCATAGAAGCTCTTCGTCAAACTTCAGGTCATTCTGGAAATCTTCAAAAGTAGCAAAGTGGTCGAGCACCTCAATCTCTTTTGCCCTTAGCTCTGGCCTCTCTTTCCTAGCTCTATCTACAAAGACACAATAAAAGCTTAGATTTCAAACAAAATGAAATAAGTACCAAGGCTAACCTGTGTCCTTCTAGCTTGCTTACCAAGATATAACACAAATGAGAAGTTTTGAAGTCAGCTTAAGGAAGGACAGGAAACGTAAAACCAACAGGTTTTATAATTCCCAATGTTGGATTTCCCCTTAGTGTCCCCTTGAGGAAGAATTTTCTTGTATTTAGATGGATGGGCTGAGAAGTAATAAATCCCTTCTTGCAGTCTGATACTCTTGATACTAAAGAGATTAGAAAAGACTCTTGCCAAAGGGGGAGCAAGGCCATTTTTAAGATAGATAAGTGATAAGGAAGTTAGCTGAGAGTATGAGTTCGAAGTCAGCTAAAAAAGGGAAAGTCTTAGTTCATTCAAAAAATCAATTACAAATGGGGGAACTAGGAATCTAAATCCAGCACCAAGATGTTAGATGCTAATTGCCATGAATTTTGAAGGAGGTAGAGCATCATGGTCATTGTGAGAAGGTGCCAAGACACAGCAACCCTTCGAACAATGATATGCCTAAATTATCCCTTCAAGCTCACTGAACTTGACACTTGAAGGGTGATAAGTAAAGGGGGCACAAACTACAGACCCTTTGGTTCTGGGATAAGCTGCGAACTCCTCTATCACATCATCACTATGAGAGGTCACCTCCCCTATGACATAGAGCAGCTCCCCACTTCCTTCAGAAGATTCAGTATCTTCATTACCTATTAGGTGATAGTGACATCTACTAGGTTGAGACATCTATACAAAGAAAAAGGAATGATCAGGTTGCTAAAGGCAACTAACCCTAACTCTCAAAAAATTACCCTAACAAAAGTCCTCTTATGTAAAAGATCACATATGCCTCAAGTCACCAAGATCTAAACTCTAGACACACGAAAGAAGGGGGCTTAACCATTGGGCCGGTAAAGCCCAGAAAACTAATGGAAAACTCTAACAACAATCAACCCTAGCGTTTACTGATAGACCAATCGGACAAACTAGACATGATGAAAGGAAAGGCATGGGTAAACAAGTTTGACCAACGTTCTAGGTTATTTTCCAACAAAAAATGAGCAAAGCTCCACGTAGAATAGAAACCAAAAACTAGAAATTGAAAACTAAAAACTCATCATGTTGATTATGAGAAGAGGTCCAAAATGGGGATAAAGCTATTTCCCGACTATCAAAACCTAAACCACGAGCCTGGTCGAATGGAATGGCACCAACAATAATGAACGACGACAAACACTCGTCAACTTGAAAAAGAAAGAACAAGGAAGGAGAATCTGGAAGTTCTGGATTTCAAATGATGGATTAAAAGGGGAAGAACTTCTCCAGTTAAATCACACAAAGTCTGACTGTTGGATCTGGGAACTCTTCAGTTACCCACAATTTGATGGTCTAGCACATGCCAGTATTAAGTTGATGGCAGCCTGGCAAAAATGCTCATTGAAAGCAATAATCATTACATGAAGTACTGGCAGAAACTCAAGGGTCATAGATAACATGAGAAGTACATTGAATGACTTGCAAGATTATATATCATAAACAACGAGTTATGCCTTCTTGTCTACACCATAACGAACTCATGCTAATTGCTTGCAGCCTTCATGCAGCCAACATGACCTCATGCCAACCTGGGTACACCTAATCGCCCATTGTGCACACAAACTCGAGCCAGCCTAGGTGCACATAATCACCCACTGAGCATGTAACCTCATTCTAGCCTGGGCACACCTAATTACCCACTGTACACTTAAATTTATGCCAACTTGGGCCCACCTAATCACCCACTAAGCATGCGACCTTATGCTAGCCTAGGCGCATGTAATCGCTCATTGAGCACGTAACCTCACGCCAGCCTGAGCGCACCTAATTGCTCGTTGTGCACTCGAACTTGTGTTAGCTCGGACGCACTTAATTGCCCACTAAGCATGCGATCTCATGCCAACCTGGGCATACATAATCACCCACTGTGCACTCAAACTCGTGTCAGCTTAGGTGCAACTAATTGTCCACTGAGCACACAATCTCGTGCCAGCCTGGGCGTACCTAATCGCCCACTGCGCATTTAAACTTAAGTTAGCTCAGGTGCACCTAATCACCCACTGAGCACACAACCTCATTCTAGCCTGGACACACTTAATCACCCACTGAGCATGTGACATTATGTCAGCCTGGGCGCACCTAATCACCCATAAAGTATGCAACCTCATGCCAGCCTGAGCACACTTAATTGCCCACTGAGTATACAACCTCGTGCCAGCCTAGGCATATCTAATTATCCACTGTGTGCTTAAACTCTTGCCAACTTGGGTGCATCTAATTCCCATTGAGCACGTAACCTCGTGCCAGCCTGGGCACACCTAATCACTCACTGTGCACTTGACCTCGTGCTAGCTTGAGCGCACCTAATCATCCGCTGAGCATTTGAACATGTGCTAGCCAAAAAAATAATCTGAGCATTCAACTTATCCAAGAAGCAACTCTTATGTGACCCATTGCTTGCTTTCATGTAATTTGATGGTTACAGCCTTTATGCAACCTGAAGGTGCATTACTAGCCAAGGCACTTTGATGCTCAAATTCATTCATTCAAGGAAAATTAATGTATCCAATGGGTCAATTAACTTAACATTTATTTAGTTGCGATAATCTACTCATGAAAAGCTCGCAAGCTATCTTCCACAATAAATGAAGCATTCAACATGATATGCTCAGAAAGGTAAAAAAGGTCACACACAGTTTTATTACAAAACCTCTTTCAATGAGGTAAATTTACATGAAGATTCAAGGGTACAAATCAAAGCAAGCCTACAACCATAATACACAAGGGGAACTAGCTTTCAAGGGCTAGATCCTGCGAGCAATAAGCAAGCAAAACTACTCCAACTCTACCTCGCCCTTCTCTTGAGCTCGTAACTTCACCCTAACTCAGATGCCCTCGAGATACTTAGAATGGAAGGACTGGCACTTGAGGTGAGCAAGGTGGCTGCTCAAATCTCTTCTGATCCTCTTGAGCAAGGAGAACATCCTTCAGCTTGATTACCCTAAGATACTTGGAAACCTGGAAGCACCCTATGCCACCAAATAAGAAAACCAAAGAACAAGGGTGAAACAGCTACATTATTCAACATAGCTAGGACAAAGCTATAGGGACATGTAACAAAATTTCCTGGGATCCTCAGAGAGGAATTGTCCATAAGGTCCCCTTATAACAAAACTTCCCAAAATCCTCAGAAAGGGATTGTTGCAACAGGCCAAGCACACCTTAAAGAACTTTATCAAAGGCTCAAGTTACCAGAAACATAGAGGGCTTAGCTAATGCACCCATCTGGTCTTTCTATGAAGAAAGGAGAAGGTTTCCACACTTTAAATAGACCAATCCAGCCTCATCAAAGAATCTAGAGGTTATCTAGCTGTTCTTGATTGAATAGTCTAATAAAGAACAAGGTTGTCACGCCAATGACTATAAAACATGTATAGTAGGAAGTATGGCATGACAAATTGAATGTGTAGAGTTAAGAACATTACAGATTGCAAAAGAAGAACTTTAGCAACACGGCAAATTGAGACCTTTTGCCAGCAAACTACAACTCCCAGTCTGCAAGATAAACTGAGAGTTGGGGGGCTAATGTTATGGGTATTTTTGGGATTATATGAAATGGCCTAGTAGAGGCCCAGTGGAGTAGTCTAGTAGGGAAAGGTTCCGTCCATTCCAAAGTGAGGTCACGTGGCTTGTCAGCAGATTGCACAGCATGAACTCATGTTACTAGAGGAGCTTAGGTCACTGAGTGAGCCACCTCGAGCATAAGTACGAAACCCTAAAGACCAGTTAGCATCTAGATGCATATATTCCCAACTAATAAGTCAGCCCTTAAAACTAACACATTAGCCACTAATAATTTGAAACTGAATTGCTAAGTATTTATTACCTGTCAAGCATTTATTACCCCATATAGTGGAATAAACATATTTGTAATTTATCAAATTACACTTGTAACCCTCACTACTTCTATAAATAGGAAGGGAAATCATTGTAACAAGGGGATAGTGAAAAATATATGCAAAAATTCTGTCAAATAGTGAGAGAGCTCTTGTATTGTGACTTTGCTAAACACTACAAAGAAACCACCACCCAAAAGCAAATACAACCACCATGGATGTAGAGGCCACACTAACTTTAGCTAAATCACGTTAAAAACCTTCAATATTCACCTTGTTCTCTTTTCCTCTTGCTTTTGCTGCTCTCTTGCATTTTCACACTCCTTACAATAATTTGGGTTCTAGAACATTCGGTTAACCGATTACCAACATCGACCATCAATAATAACTAACTAGTTCAAGTTCATGCTTGTGTCAATAGCTATATTCTATGATTCAAACCCATGCCGAGGAAGGTAAGCCCAGTTGAGTATTCTTGTATGTATAATCACAAAGGAGTTTTCACAACAATGCTACTTTGACACAACTGTATTTTTTTTCCTTTTATATATATATATATATTTGCACATACACACAATATATAAATATGAATTAAGATATTAAACTAAATTTACAAATGTAAGAAATCTATGTCAAAGTAAAACTATTTATTCTTTTATCCTATTAATGATTTTCATTTTTGCTCAAAACTTTAATTCATCACTTTTTGGAAACCAATATTTTTTATTAGATGCATTCACAAATTGAATATGTGATGTCTTACCCACTATTACTTGAACTAGATCTTATTTGATTATTGTAATTATGCATTTTTAGGGGAGTAGTTTTTTAAATAATGTGTTATCTTTGCATGCATGCAGTATTCCAAGTACTTAATAGTTGACGTCTTTGATCATAAAGCCTTTCCTTTAACTCTAATGTGTATCATTATCATCAATGATACTCTTCTTTTAGGATTGATAGATCGGTGAGATGGTGAGTGGTTGCTAAATAAATTACACATGTAGTAAAGTTAGTCACACATAATGAAAGTGGTCCTTTAAGCATACTTTGACGGTCAAGTTAGTGATCTTATGGAGTTTTAGTAAGTGTAGTAAAGATAATTTGAAGAGAGGATACCTGTTAATCGTGTTATTGATCGAATGATGTACGACCACGTGTCTTTAGCATATTGGTAGCATAAGCGAGATTCCCACTAGGCGGTTGTTGTAGTCATATTATTTGTACATACTTGGGTCATGCCTTTTGTCATATGTTAGTTGGATGTTTAATTCGCTAAGCCTTAGTTTGCCTAACTTCCACCAAGAAATCAATCACCTAAATGTAACAGGTCAAAACTTCTACCAAGAAATTAATTGCCTAAATGTAACGACTTGATCGGTATAGGTCTAAGACTTATCCTTGCCATAACCATTTCTTCAACTTATCTTGGTTGATCATTTGGAGACTAATGGTTACTTTGAGCTATGTCATTTGCCTCCTTCCTACTTGGCTAGTGGGACAATTGGCCTACCCTAGGACCTTTCATTCCCTTAGGGCAATTGTTACCTGCATTTTACAAGTAATGATGACTTTTTATCTTCCTAAGGGATTACGAGACATGCAAAGGTCATGTTATGTTAAGGATTGTCATCTAAGCCATTCATCTCAATTTTCCTTGATCATTGGATTTCCTTCATGTTCTTATAAAAGCCAATCCAAGCCTCTTAGTCCCAAACTTTGCATTTTGCTTTAAAGAGCTAGATTTTGTTGTTGTTTTTCGTCACCTTCTTCAGTGCTCCTCCATGATTTTCAATTGCTTCACCACTTCTCTTGTAGGTAACTTTTTTTATTACTTCTGCTTTTAATTTTTAATTTTCCTTTTCTTCTTTCTTTCCTTGAAATGCACTGACAATGACGATTTTTCTTCGGCACTGTTACTCCTTGTGCTTGTCTAGCTTTCCTTTGACTGCACCAGAAGGGCCAGTGCTTACCATGTTTCTCAGCCTAGCTCTCATCCTCTTTTTTTTTTGCTTTGATCTCCTTTGCCTACTAAATCATCCTTTCCTTTGTTTTGTTTATTCTAACCACACTCTATTTTCTTTGAAAGTGGTCCTTGTTTATGTTCTCCCATCTTATGATCGGTAGTTTAGACAATCCAGTCAACCTATCATTTGATTCTGACTCCTTATCCAATCTTGAGGAGTTTTCTTTCGAACGTATAATCTACCATTTTACCCTTTCCTCTTGCACAATCATGGCCGAGCAATCTTACTATGAGAATGAGAATGAGCAAGTTCACTTAATTGATGCTGTGCTAGAGGACTTAAAGTGGATTCATCCTAACATGAAGGTAATCACTGCCTTTGATGAATGGCAAGACCCAGATGTCATCTAAGAGTTAGAAAAGGTCTATGTCCTAAATGAGTCTATTGAAGGGATCTTTTTCGAACCTATTGAAGCAGATGAGTAAGTATGCAACTACAACACTACATTCATCTTGATGATTTATATAGATATAGTTAATCGTATCTATGTTTTCTCCCTTTCTCTGCATTTCAAGTGAGCGTTCTCTAGGCTTTAAACATCTGCCCATCCCAGTTGACCTAGAACACTTTGGCCTTCCTTTTTTGCTTTAAAGTGTTGAATGTTTGCCTTCATCTTATTTCAATTGTGGGATCCTTATTCTTCATCTTTACTTATTCTTAGCAAAAAGCTAAGGGTTGGATACCCTTCATTTAGCACCCCAATCAGGTTTTCATAGAAAATATACTCACTAGTATTCATACATGGAATCATTCCTTCTTTAAAGTTTGAATAGCTAAGGGGTTTCATCCATTTTTTCTTCAAGATGGAAGTTTGCTCTGTCTGGTTAAATGGTTTCCTCCTTCGAAGCAACCCCAGAGTCAACCTCTCGACAACTTCTCAAATGATGAACAAGACCTCATCATTTGATTGTTGGTGTTAGGGCCATTTGATGCCCAAATTATCCTTCTACATATTTTATTTTTACTTTGCCTTTATTGGCTTTCGCTTTGCTTTTTTTTTTTTCTAAATTGCTGATTGAACAAAGAAGTAATAGAAATTCACTAGTCCAAAAATAAACCCCAAGTGATTGGTGGAAATTCATGCCTAGCTTTGGCTAAGTAGAAACTTATCATTTCATTGACTTCTCAGATCAAATTAGCATTGCAAATAGCTAAAGTTACAAGTGGTCCTACATCCTTCAATCAGCTTAGGCTTACGTTCAATCGTACCAAGGCATTATCTTCATGTAAGCAAAAAACTCCTTTTGAAGACTATTCCAAAGTGTTATGGGCTGGTAGCTCTCTGGTTGAAATTGGTAGTGCATGTCACCATTAGCCAACAAGCTAGCCTTCCAATATACCCAAGCCACACATGGATAGATATACAAGGCATTGTGAAATATGCATAACATGTTAGAAGGTGACATAAGTAAGTAAATTGAAGCAATCGAACAATCAAGCTTTAAAAATGCCCCTACATAAGTAACCTCTAGTGTGCAAAGGATAAAAATAAAGGAACAATTGAGTAAGGAGAGGGACAGTTCCATTTTATTGATATATGCCTTATTACATAGATTAGAATGTGTAGGGAAGGCTTGAAGCCAACACATTCTTTTAGGCCCCTAGGCTAAGTGTTAACAAGCCTCGAATGAGTACCCGACTAAGCCTTAATATGTCCTTGACAAGCCCCTAATAAGCACTTGACAAGCTACCGACATTTGCCCCCGAAAGAGCATTTTGAGCCAAAGGCCATATGGCAAAAGTAGATATTCTTTTTGTGAGTTGACATAAAACCTTTTCTCATAACTCCTAGTGGAGATTTTGCATCATCTTATATAGACGCAAAGATAAAAATGTAAGGAATATGGCTATGTGCTTTTCAAGTCACATTTAACAAGTGAACCCTACCAAAATTATAGAAATACCCCCAAAAGGGAAAAATAAAAAAATAATATATAAGTCGGATTGCTCCCAAATTTAAGCCATAAGCCCTCCATATAATGCTTAATTTTTCCACCAAGTATTGTGTCAAATCAAGCATGTTTGCAAGGCTGACTTGTGACATTCTCCCCCACTTAAGGAATGTCAATGTCCTCATTGAAGTCTCAATTTGACATAACTCCCATAAAGGTCTTCAGCCTGCTCTTCTCGAGCTACTCCTTTAAACTTTTCATTTGGGTCTTTAGCCTACTCTTCTAAGCTACTCCCTTGACTAGTCGTAGCTTGTCTCTTTAAGCTAACACAACTTGAGGACTCTTGGAAAGATGACACCCTCAGCCTAACACAGTATCAGGATAGGCTTCAATTTGCTGCTCATTAGCTCCTCTTTCAACTTCCTCTTTGCTTACCCCATTAAGTTGGCTCCATCAAAAATTTGTTGCCTTTACAGACATTAGTAAGCTTCCCCTAAAACTCAAAAATTTTACTGCCTCTGTAGACTTTAATAAGCTTCCTTTGAAACTTGAGAATTTTGTTACCTCCACAACTTAAGTGAGCTTCCTCTGAAACTTAAACTTTGTTGCATTCATAACTCAAATGGTCACTACCTCTGCCACTTGCATGCAATACCTTTATAGCTCATCGTTTACTACCTTTGTAGCTTGTACACACATTTAATGTTTGAAACTCTACTACTAGAGATACCTCACATCTAATGCCCATACATTAATGTGAGACATAAAATTGATCTTGCGATTCCAAGGTTGCTTGCGTTGGGTCAAAAATCCTATACACTTTGTTGCACCTCTCAATCAACTTATGGTCTTTATGACCTTTTCTATATTTGCATTCTCTAGTGCTAGCATTTTGGAGTTGAAACACTCTTGTATCATGGCCTTGCAACCACTCTTGTGAAGATCGATGCCCTTTAGCACCTCTCATTTGACATTCTCTAATGTTTAGGCCACCACAACCTGTATCGGGTGCATCCTTTGATGGCTCCCTCACTTTTGCTTAAAAAGAGGTTGAGCTTAAAGTAGTTTGCCACACTCTAGCTTGAGTGCCATATGCTTGTGCGCTAGTAATTATGAGCTCCAAGTTCATTACCACTATGTCCATCTCACAATCATGATGTGCTAACTCCTTAACATCTTGAATGATCCCTTTGGACCACCTCGACTCAAATATGATTATGCCCTCTGACATAATCTTGGAATCCTCCCATTGGATTTGCCTACTTGTTGAATCTTTCTAAATATTTCAGCCTTTAAACATGATTTTGGACTCTTTTAATAAAATTTGTCCACTCAACACATCAAAAGAAATGTGTCATCCTATAGGATGTGTAAACTGCTTATTGTGGCCACACTTTTAAGCACAACCATGGCTTCACCCTTTAAGCTTCACCGATAGTTCATATATCCCTCATGGACATGGTCAAGCTTTCTTTATAAGACTAGGGCTTCTCCTGGGCTTCCTCTCGCTAGATAAGCCACCAATTCTCATATCCTTTTAGACACTTCAATCTTTTAGTTATGGTGTAGCCACACACTCTTGCATGACCAAGCTTTCACCTTCTAGCTCTACTAATTACTAACTTGCCCCTCTAGATGTGGTCAAGCCCTCTAGTAAGACCAAGGCTTCTCTTAGGGCTCCTCTTGCTAGATAGGTCATCAATTTACTCTCTGTTGAGTGGTTTGCATTCCTTTGAATGCTATTATGAATAAGCACATAACCAACGTCTTCACTGTACAGCAAGTCCTCTGACTTCTACACATGCATGCACCTGATACACCAATAACATTCCCTTAGTTGCAACATTCTCGCACCTTTGCCCAAGATCCACTCAAATCTCTTACTACCCTCTTGGCTAAGTCTTTGATGTCTCTTCATGAATTTGAGAAATGTTTAATCCTTTTACAACCTTTATAAGCTTGGACAAGCCAAATCTAATTAAATTGTCCATCCTAACATAGTGAGAACTTACTCCCACCACCTAACTTTCAAGCTAATCTACTCTACCTACCATACTTCTTGCTTACCTATTCTCCCTACCTACTCTTTTGAGTGCTTGGCAAGAATTTGGGCACTTAGCAAGACTAGCACTTAGTGTAAAGCCAAATTCGTGTGGCTACCCAATCTAATTTCTAGCAACCAAACTCTGATACCATTTATCACGAGCCAATAACTCTCTAGCTGAAACCATGCAGCGCATGTAACCATTCTTAGCTAATATGCTAGCCTTCTAACATACTTAAGCCTTTATCACAAGCTGATGGCTCACTAGCTAAAACTGTGTGGTGCATGTCATTACTCTTAGCTAACATGTTAGCCTTCCAACATACTCGAGCCACCTTGAATAGATATATAGGACATTGAGAAATATACACAACATGTTCAAAGATAACATAAGCAAGTAAATTGAAGAAACTGAATAATTGAGACTCAAAATGCCCCACATAAGTAGCCTTTAGTGTGCAACATGTAAAAATAAATAGACAATTGAATAGGGAGAGGGACAACTCCATTTTATTGATATATGCCTCATTATATTTATCAAAGTGTGTAGTGGAGGCTTCAAGACAACACACTCTTTTAGACCCCCAAGTTAAGTGTCAGTGAGCCCTAAACGAGAACTAGACCAGGCCTTAATGTGCCCCTAACAAGTGCCTGACAAGTTGTTAATATTTCCCCCTAAAGAGTATTTTGAGTCTAAGGACCTATGACACAAATAGGTATACTTTTTATAAGTTGACACAAGACCTTTTCTCATAGCTCTGAGTGGAAATTTTGCACCATCTTATATGAATGTGAAGACAAAAATGCAAGGAATATGGCCATATGCTTTTCAACTCGCATTGGATAAGCGAACCTAGCTAAAATTATAGATTACCTCTAAAATAGGGAAAAATTGGAAAAATAGTACACAAGTTAGATTGCTCTCAAATTTAAGCCATAAGACCTCCATGTAATGCTTTATTATTATTTTTTTTTTTGCAAAGTTTCATATCAAACTGAACATGTTTTCCCTCTTAAATCATTCACAAGGCCGATTTGTGACATAAAGACAAGGGGAGTAATTCTTTAATACCCTACTTATGTTGCCAGGAAGATCAAGGTGGGTGTCTAGAAAGAGTTGCTACCAGTCGAAGCCCCTAAAGGGAGTACTTTATCATTTGATACCATAGACAAATTATGATACAAATACATAGAATGTGGTGTTTTTCTAGGTAGCCAATTGCTCTTCCTTATTGATTAGGATTGTAACAAGGAGTTTACACTAGATCATGGTCTTCTACACCTCTTGAAGTCTTCTACAGATCAAATTGTACATTTGGCCACTTTGATCCTAGCCACTATGCTAACCTTTGCAAGGAATGAAAAAGAATTGGCAAACACAAACCTAAATGTCATGGGGAACTTGAGGAAGGATGTTGATGCCAAAGTTAAAGAACTAGTCAATTAGGATAAAAGCATCTCTAACCTTACTAGCAGTATGATTTAGCTGGTGAAAGAATAAGATTTTTTGTCTCTAAAAAGCAAGAAATTGACAAAGTAACTTTTTTCTAAGGCACATAAGTTGGAGGTCGAACGATAAAAGTAGCAGGAAAGTAAGGTGGCCTTTGATCACAGGTTAAAGGTTGTTGTCATTGAGGTCGAAAAGCTCAATTATCCATGTTCCAAAGTGGGTTTACTGAGGTTGTTCATCAAATTCAGTACTTTAACCTTGATTTGCCAATTGACACCTCCAAGATTGACAGGGATAAGCCCTTGCAGTAGATTTTGGATGAGTTAAAAGTAGATTAGGTTCCTATTTGGTTTCTTGCTTTTCTTTTGTTGTTATTTTTTTTGTATGAAATGGGCTGATCAGGCCGTTAATGAACTTGCTTATGAATTATCAACTTTTCAATCCTTTGGATAGTATTCTATTTTATGCTTGTGCCTTCATCAAGCTTTTATCTTCTATGTAGCTCACCACATGGCTTTTTATTATTTTTGTACTATCAAGCTTTTCGATCAATTGAGCATTCGACGAGCTTCTTGCTTATTATTCTTATTTCCTTCTCTTTTTTTGTTGATTTTTAAATCATCTGAGCCTCTAACAGGCTTTGTATTTGTCACTTGTTTTCTTTTGTCAATTTTTCGATCGTTCGAGCGTCCAACGAGCTTTTTTAATATTTATTTATCTTGCATTTGCATTTGAATGTCATATTTTGAGAGCTTTATTTTACATGGGTTTTTACTACTGCCAAGGGGACTACTCATCCTTTTATTGGCATCAAGGGGTCTGTTGGGTCTTTTATTAGTAGTAAAAGGTGTACTCGGTCTTTTATTAATGCTGAAGGGTCTACATAATCTTTTATTAGTATCAAGAAGTCTACCTGATCTTTAATGTTAAGGGATTTACTCCATTTTTTATTAGTTTGCTCAATCTTTTATAAGTGTCAAGGTGTCTACTCAATCTCTTATTAATGTCAGGGGGTCCACGTGGTCTTTTTTAAGTGTTGAGGGGTATGCTCAATCTTTAATTAATGTCGGAGGTTTGCTCGATCTTTTATGAGAGATTCTTAAATGTGGTAATTTTTCACTTTCAATTCATTTTGCTTTGGCTACATGATTTAAAGCTAGCAACATTTAAATCTGTACATAATATAATTTTAGACGTGTTGCATTCCACGTTTGGGGAAGGGGCTTCCCTTGAATAGTCTCTAGGTGGTAAGCATTATTTGAGAAGCTCTTCTATATTTTGAATGGTCCCATCCATGTTGCTGCTAACTTTCCCTTTGCCTGCTCTTTTGTAGTCCATCTACCCATCAAAGAATGAGGTCTCCCTTCATAAATCTCTTACTTTTTACTTTTCTATTTTCAATTATGGTGATTTTTGCCTTATAACGTTCATTTCAAAGTTAATCCATCTTTCTTGTTTCTATCAACATGTCTAGCTCCTCCCTTATCCTTTCTTCATTTTCTTATTATTTGTATTGCTCTTTTTTGTCAAAGTACTGGAACTAGGAGCATGGCTTCACTCTTGTGTACAAGCATGAAAAGAGTCTTGTTAGTGGTGGAATGAATGGTGATTCTATATAACCACAAAATGCTCGGTAGTTCCCTAGTCAATTTTCCTTTTACTTTATCTAGCCTTTTTCTTAGCTCATCCAAGACAATCCTGTTTGCCAGCTTGACTTGTCCATTTGATTAAGACTGCTTAACAAATGTAAACTCTTGCTTAATCCCCAACCTTCATTTAAAGATATATGAGATTTATGTTTTCATGATAGATATGCAGTTGTGAACATACCTTTAACAGAAACTTTGAAAGTCATTGCTAGTGAATTCTTTGCATTGTTGGAGATGATTGTTACAAGAACACTATACCTAAAAGTAGTTGTTAGTAATTTCCCTATGCTAGAGTTTATTCTTAGAAAATTTTACCTGTAAATGATGTTTTTTCAAACAAACTTTTGTGAGTTATTTAAGGCTATGGTTGTAAGGGGCTTTGCCTCTATCCATTTAGTGAAGTAATCAACTTCCATCACGACATGCTTTAACTAATCGGGAGCAACTGAGAATAGTCTTATAAGGTCTATGCCCCATTGGTTGAATGACTAGGGAACAAAGTTAGATATTTGCTTTGCTACGGGCTATCTTTAAACTTTTACAAATTTCTGGCACTTTTCACACTTTCGCACAAGTTCCATGGCTTCTTTTTTCATTTTAAGCCAAAAGCACCTCGATTGAATAGCCTTTAATATGATTGTTGCTTCTGCCATATGACTTCCACAAATGTCTCCATGAATTTCCCTCAAAACATAATTTGCTTCGCTCGGCCAGAGGCATTTTAGTGATGGGAGGGAAAAGCTATTCTTGTATAATTGTCCCATTCTATAAAAAATGTGTTGCTCTTTGCTTGACCTTTTTAGCTTCTTTTTTATCTTCTAACAACCACCCTTCTTCTAGGAATACCATGATTCTTCCTATTCCATGTACATTACTTCATCTAACTAAGGGGACTACAATGTTTCCTATATCACAGTTCTATTATTTACCGCTACTTTGGCACTGGCCACTTGGCTAATGTGTCCACGCGATCATACTCTTCCTTGAGAATTCTTGCCAACTCAAAATTGAATCCTTTCAATAAGTTTCTTGCTATGCTTGCATATCTTGCTAATGTTAGCTCATTTACCTCGTAGTCTCCCCTAACTTGGATAATTGCTAGTTGAGAATCACTCTTGACTTTCAATAATTATGCTCCCACTTCTCTTGCTAACTTTAACCTAACTATCTGCACTTCATATAAAAGCTTGATTGTTTGTTGCTTTAAAGTCAAATTTTAATGAGTATTTAAACACTAAGTTTGTAAGTTCTTCTAAAATCACCCTGTCTCACTACTTTTTCCATTTGAGGAACCATCTACATATAGCGTCCATGTCTAGTTTTCTAACTCAGCTTCTTTTGTTTTTGCTAATTCTACTACAAAGTCAACTAATTCTACTACAAAACTTGTCAAATAGGAGCACCCATTTGAACAACCATTTGGTGGCTTTGAAAATAAGGTTTTAACTTCCTGGATGTTGATAATAAAGCGAAAGCTAACTTCTCTATTTTCTGGTACCTTATTTTGGCTTCGTGTAGCACATAACTTATGAAGTACACCAGTTTCTGTTCTCCTTCAACTTCCTAGATAAGCATTAAGCTCGCCACTTTTGTGATCACTGCTAGGTATATGTATAATATTTTCACAACTTCAGTTAAGTAAGTATGGGTGGAGCAACCAGGCACTTTTTTAGCTCTTGGAATGCTTTTTCACAGTTGTTAATCCATTAAAAAATTTTGACATTTTTAAGCAACTTAAAAAAATGAGCATATTTATTAGATGACCTGAACATGAAACATGTGAGAGCCGTAACCTTCCTCGTTGAGCATCTACACATCTTTTATGGTCAACAAGCTACTCATGTTAATTATAGCTTGGCATTTGGATGGGTTGACCTTTATGCCTTGTTTGGTTAGCATGAAACGAAGGAATTTTCCTGCCTTCCATCCAAAATGCACATTTTTTTAGATATAATCTCATATATAATTTTCTCAAAATCTTAAATGTCTCTTCCAGATCTAGCCAATGCTACTCTGAGCTTTTCGACTTAATTATTATATCATTGACATAAACTTTCATACTTCTACCCAACTATTCTGAAAACACCTTGTTCATCATCCTTTTGCAAGTTGCTCCCATATTTTTCAATCCATACAACATTATCTTGTAGTTAAAGGTTCCCTAATTGGTTATGAATGCTATCTTGTCTTTATCCTCAAGATGCATTTTGAGCTGGTTGTAACTTGTGAATATGTACCCAAAACTAAGAACTTCAAAACCACTATACTATCTACCAACTAATCAATGTTTGGGAGTGGATATAAGTCTATAGGGCAAGCCTTGTTAAGATCTGTGAAGCCCACACACATCCTCTACCTTCTTGTAGCTTTTTTTTTTTTACCAAGAGCACATTTGTCAACCATGTGGTGTGTGGGACTTCCTTGATGAATCCTGCATTTAGTAGCCTCTCCACTTCTTCCTTTATTACCTTTTACTGTTTGGGGTCATGGTTTCTTTCTACTATATAGGCTTTATGTTTGGGTCAATTGACAATTTATGACAAGCTACTCTTAGTTTGATCCCTGGTATATCCAGGGGTGTCTAGGTAAACGCTTTAACATAATTTTTCAAAAGCTTCACTAATTGGTTCCTATTTGCTTCCTCTAACTTAGCCCCAATTTTTACTACTCTCTCATCATCTTCCTAAAAAATCTGTAACCTTCTCCATGTCAAAACTTAGCTTTGGCCATCATGGATTATCATATCAAACGTCAAGCAACATGGAATCCACCTTTGTCCTTTTGTTGACAATCACTGATTTTGCTCTGGTAGTGTTTTCTTAGCTCTTAGCCAAGCTAGCCATGTAACATCTATGAGCGACTTGTTGATCAACTCATACTTCCCCAATTCCTCCAACTGTTGGAAATTTCATTAATAAATAAAGGGTGGAGATAATGGCCTTATCTTGATTCAAAGATGGCTTTCCCAAAATTACATTGTAGGCACTATTTAGAGTGATCGCAATAAGGAAAGTAACATCTAGATTTTTCATCAATGGCCATGTCCCTAAAGTTAACCTCAAGGTCACTGTTCCTTCCACCTGAACCTATCCTCTTATAAAACCAATCATTATATTTGTATAAGGCTTACACATGCTTTTAGGGTTATTTAAGGTATTAGCAATATGTAAATACAAAATATCAGCAGAACTTCTATAGTCGACAAGCATTCTTGTGACAATAAAATTACACAATAATGCTGAAATGACCATTGCGTCATCATGATCTTGATTGGTGTCCCCAAAATGCTACTCTATAAAGTAGATCAGCTTATACTATTATCTTATTTTCTTTTTATCCTCTATCATTACCTTCCTGAGGTGCCTTTTTTTAGCCTTTTTGAAGGCTCCTTCCTTGGTAAAACCTCCAGCAATGATTTCAACCGTCCCTAAGATAGGGGAGGTCACCTCAACCTATTTGTTTTTAGCTCGACTAGGTCATGGGAAGTGATCTTACTTTCTTTAATCTTTTTCTCCATCTCCCATGTGGAATCTTTTGTACTTCGAAAGGTGCTCTCTCCTCATGAATGCCTCTATCTCATCTTTCAAGGTAATACAATCATCGATGTGATGCCTATAATTCTGGTAAAACTTACAAAATTTTTACTTATCAACTGAGGGAAACTTTCATCACTTTTATAAGGGAGATTTCATTAGTTCAACAGCACTAACATTCTACATTATGCGGCTTATTGGCGCATTTAATAGCTCATAATTGTTAAATCATCCTGAGAGGATACCTTCTCCCGTTTGAGAATTCTATCTCTAGAAAGTGGACAATCGAATTATGTGCATTTGATCTATCGTCAAGTGAGCTCAATCTCTTCTACATTAATTTACTTTCAGATTGGGCTAAGAATTCTAAGAAAGAAACAATATGTTACTTTGCCAGTGAGTGGGAGAAGTGACGAGTGTGAAAGCCCAAGTTGATTTAATGCACTGCCATATGATGTGGCTATCGAGGCCAATCAAGATTAGAAATTTATAACCAAGCTACTTTAATTACTTGTAATATAGGCAACATCGGGTCGAGCTTTTGGATCATTTGAATGATATCAATTAGATTAAGAGATAAAAATAAGGGGGGTTGGTAGTAACTATCCTAACAGCAAACACAATGCAGAAATGTAAACAAGAGTGAGTAAACCAACTAGCCCAAGGGAATCAACTAAGCTTGAGATTAATGCATCCTTGATCACTAAATATTCATCCAATTGTTAATCATATTTTTTGGCCTTAAATCATAACAAGAAGCTTTGAAATGATTAATGAGTCCTCTACTAAATAAGCATCTAGCATTTGGTTGATTAAGGTTAAAAAGATTAAGAATCCAATTAAGCCTAAATCATCCTAAGAAACCAGAACTCAGCCATGCAAACAATCCATCAAAAGCTCAATGCATTGTTTAGTTTCTACCATTCTCTTCCTATAAGTGATTATTAAGCAATAATTATATAATCATCCAAATCAAATAAAGCCATTCAATTCAGAATTCTCAACAAAATAGAGAAGAAAGGAGAAGAAATAAAAAACAATTGAATGCAAGGTGAAAGCAAGATCTCAGCATTAATCTTCAAGTTGTTAATCCTTTAGACTGATTACAAGTTTTTACCCTTTGATAGAAGGCACAAAATTACAAAGAAAATGAAGAAGAAAACATGTAGCTCTACCTCTGGAAGACTCCCTAAAAATTGAACTAAAAACTCCACTAAAAGAATGTTTAACCCTAGGGGAGAGAAACTAGCTACTTGTTGTGGAGTAGTGTAATGATGATGGCTAGTGTAGTCTGGTTTTACTTGCTGCCACTCTATTTACGTGTAGTGTGCTAATGCAGACTACTTCTTTTGATTTTCTTCTGACTTACTGGCTTATAGGTAGTTAAGTGTGGAATTAGTGTAAAGGATAGTCACTGGGCTCAAGCTTCATGTCAATTGGGCCTAAAAATCTTATTCTGTAGAGGCCCAATTCGTCAACATTCTATCTCTATTTTGCAGCTCATTTTTCAAGCCCAGGATGATGTATTCAAGTCTAGAAGTCTTCATGAAAGTTGTAGTCTTATGTCTCACTTTCATTTGTGCTTGGTTTTACGTCAATTAGACTTTTATAGCTCCAAATATTGGCTGATGAGTGCTTAAAGATCTAGCTACTCAAGACAAACTAAGGCAACATTCTAGTTTTGGTTTTAACTCCAATTTTAGATATCCAATTGTGAGATTCAACCTTGGAGATCCTCATGAAGGTTGTAGAGCTATGTCTTAGCTTTCCTACAAGATAAGAATCACATTAATTAGACAAGTGTAGCTCAATTTATAGCTAAAATATAGAAACTACTCAAAAGGCCAAATTCTATAGAATTTTCCATAATGATTCCAATTGACACCATACTATGAATATGTAATAACATAGCTGAAATAAGTCAATTTAGAACTTGAAAAGTGTAGTGAGAGGACAATTAAATGAGTAAAATATTTTGTTATCACCATACCTTCATTGAGGTCTCTTATTTCCAATGCTGGAGTGTTGAAGTGAGCAAGATACTCCTTAAGAGTTTCACGACCTCTTTGTTGGAAATTGACTAAGGCCACTGACATTTTCCTAGGTGCCCTGCTAGTTGCAAACTATGTGGAAAATGTTTCAGCATGTTAGAGAAAGCTGTTGATCAACTGCATCAGCAAAGTAGTGAATTAACACAAACTAGCTTTCTTAAGTGTGATAGAAAAAACACAACACATTATGGCTTTTGGAGCACCCGACAACAACATTTAAGCTTAGAATGCCTCCAAATGTTCCTGGGATCTAACATGCCATCATACGGGTTGATATGAGTTAGTGGTTTGAAATGGGCAGGTAAAGGAGCAGCCATCACAACTGCTGAAAATGGGTGATTCTCTTCCTGGCAAGGAGACAATTGCCTAAAGGTTTAGGTTAGGTCTATAGTTAGATTTATTTGGTCATAAGGCTCATGTATACAGGTGATATATTGTACTTGGTGGTGAACATTGGTCATGTAGGGTGGAGCAATAAAGAAATTGGAAATGAGTTGATGAATTAGAGTTTGGATTTGAGAAGTCTTAGGGAGGAAGAGATAATGGTTCAAGGGCGGGTGGATAAAGGAAGTCATTGGTAGAGGAACGGGGGGAATAGATATTTACTTCTACAATAGGGGTGCTGAGCACCACTAAAGCTATTAGGGTTCAGAAATGCAATAAGGTTGGATTAGTTGAGGAAAAGGTGCATAAGTGGCTAGCCTCCACAAGGATAAGGGTTAGAGGACCAGTAGAGTGGGTTGTGTTTGAGTAAGTCGGATAGCTTCCAACTCATCCTACAATTGGCAAGCCTACTACCCTAGTGCATTACACTCAAGCTCAGCAGTAATCCTATGAGTTTCTTTTGCCATATGATCTCTGTGGTATTCATCTTAAGTCCTTTCATGATAGGGTATAAGAAGAGTGTGAGTGTGTACATCAAGACATAAGGTGGCTACAAAAGCCACAGATGGCATCAAATGAAACTCTCCTTTTAGGAACTGTAGATCGATGAGATGGTGAATGGTTGCTAGATGACCTGCATAAACAACAAAGTTAGTCCATACAATGGAAGTGGTCTGTAAAGCAAGCTCTGACGATCAAGCTAGTAATCTCATAGAGTTTCAGTAAGTGTATGGAAGATAATTTGAAGAGGAGATACCTATTAGTATATATATGCTTTTGGATGAATGATGTGCAACCATTGTCTTCAGTGTATTGGTAACATAAAGGAACTTCCAGCTTGGCAGTTGCTACAATCACATTGTTTGTACATGCTTGAGCATGCCTTTTATTATGTATCAGTTAAGCAATTGATTCATTAAGCCCTTGTTTGGCCAACTTTTACGAAGAAATTGATCAACCAAATGTAATGTGTCGATTACTATAGGTCTAAGATCTTGTCCTTGCCACAACCATTTCTTCAACTTGTTTTAATCGATCATCTGAAGACTAATGGTTATTTTGGACTATGTCAGCAGCTATGCAATTAAAGCCAAAGAGATCATGGTCAAGACATTTCAAGACAAAATTCATTCTTATAGTGCAACCTGTATTGAAAATAATGAGCAAAAAAAAAAGAATAATATGCATAATTCATTTTTATTTTTATCATCAAACTAAATAATTTGAAGCAAAATTACTTCTTGAGAAACATTCGAAGTAGTGCGAAGTGCTGGAGGAATTCTCCCTTCCTTTTCTATAATATAGTCCCTTGAAAGGTTTTGCAAATTAAAGTGCTTAACTAAGATTAGAAAGTTTAATATTCATGCATACGTAAAGAGATATAAGAGAAACAAGAAAGAACCCAAAGACAAAGGGGTACCACATTATAAAGAGATGTACTGCATATCCGAAAGTTTAGTATTCATGCTTGAAAGTAAATCTAGGACTCTTCCAACTCGTAAGCATTAACCTTTCTTCTAATACAATTATTATGTTCTTGTGATGGAGTACACACATATGATAGAATGTAAGTAAATAGAATTAAATGTAGTAATTGAATATATGTGAAAATTTATATTAAAAAAATTATTGATCTTTGTGTTGTTGCTGTAAATTTTATTTGGTGAATAGAACAACCATTTATAGGTAATTAATTAACTAAATAAATGGGTAATGAAGGTTTCTATATCACTTATGGAAAAGCAAACTGATTGACTAAATTATATATTAATCTTCATAATAATCCCTAAGCATATATATGACTCTAAGGCTCATAATACTTTATTTAGGTTATGGATATTTATTCAAAAATGCTCAATATACACACCTTTATAATATTAAAGAACAAAAAAAACAAATACAAGATTCACAATTGCTATATTTTCAAAATAAAATGATAAACAATTGTTGTAAGCTCAGCTTATAATAAAGGTGTGTATATTTTCAACATGACACTGTCAATAACTTAGAAAGATCCACATGTTCATCTCACCGCTTTTCTTCATGTTTTGCATCATAAGAAACACTAATGACAGTTAGACAAATAATCATAGAGTCACTTGGATAAAGCTCAAATAAAAGCTTACTCAAACTTGTGATCTCTTTTTAAGTTACTATAGAAATTTGAATACAAAAATAATCACCAAGTCACTTGATTTTTATATATAGCTATAGAAAGTAATGTCATAAGAACATAGTGACATTCTATGCACAATTTAGAATCTAAGAAATGCAACAAATAGATTTCATAAAACACATGGTCACTCTGAAGAACTATAGGAATGTTGATATCAAGTTGTAGAAGCATTTGTCACCATTTTAATCAAACACCAAAATTTTCATGCTTTCAATTTAAGAATTCTTTTAAGTAGCATTTGAAGGAGAACTCACACGTAGTTAGGTTTCGATATCCAGTTCTATCATTATGATATTAATGAATAACCATGTCATCATGCTCAGTTACACACCTTTACAACAATAAAGAACAAAAAAAAGATAATTATTATATTAAATATGTTTATCACAGAATTCATTATGGTAATCAATTATGTACTTTTATCATAGCAAGATGCAAGGACTGATTACTGGGAAGTATAAGAATTACGTAAAGCCTCCAAGCCGCAAAAGAGAAATTAGGGCTGAATTCCAGAAGATTCATAACTTATTTTATTGTTACCTATGTTTGTTTCATTTTTCATGCTTTTAATTTAATGAATCCAAACTCACTCTTTATCTTCTTCATGGAATTGGCAAAGTTAAGGTGTTGTAAAAAGAAATTTAGAGCATTACAATAATAAAAGGAAGAGTTAAAAATATAACACATGAGAACTTGGGAAGAAGAGATAAAGGTAACACCATTTTTTGCATAGAAGATTTTCCTTTTTCAATGTCTTGTTATGTTTTTTCAATTGTTTATATGGTTACTATAATGAATCTAAACTCATTCTTGAATAAAGAAATTAATAATCTTTGCCAACATTTGAAGGCTGCCATTATATAAAGGGGTTTGCCATATATTTCCAAGCAATTTCAAATATTGCTAATTAGTTCTAACAATTAAGACTCGACTTAGCATAACTAAACATTATGTAGAAAATTCCTAATATAAATCTTATGATGCATATGGATGTAGATTATTGTAAGAAATTCCTAAACCCTCTTCTCTCCTTTTAAGCTTTGGAGTGTACAAGATAGATAGTCATGAGAAAAGTAAAATTATTTGCCAAATCACGATTATGGTTATACCATTTTAACCTTATGTTGTAGACTCAAGGATTAAATTATTATACTAATAAAAGTACAACATGTTTAATCTTTAAGTTAAATTAACAAAGAATTTCAAACTAAAATTTTGGATTAGGATTAATATTCAAAATATGGTTACAATTTTGGTTTGTCTTTTAAAATACAAGCAATTTAGTTTGAAAATAGCTACTACTAGTTTAAACACTGCTTAAGAGCCACTTGCATATAAAGTAACCTTACCTCTCAAGTTTTCAATGAATTCATGGGTGTATAATGAGGTTTGGAGAAATTTTTATATACTAGTTTTAAAGGTTTTAGCAAGTACAGGGGCCAAAGCTAGTGATAAATTTGTTTTCCTTAATGCTTTTCATAGTCCACTTATGAAAGAGGTATATGATCACATTCTAAAATAAAAAGAAAAAAAGACAGATTATCATTGACCTATGTGTACTATTATGCAATTTCAGATATATTTCATCAAGAATCCTTCCATATGATCCTTTGCTATCTTGTAGAGAATGCCAAAGAACACCATAGAAAGAAAATAAACAAAGAACAATCAAAATCATCACAAAAACAAATGTTTGGATAATTTTTAAAATTAAAATATTTATCTAATAGCTAATGAGGCACATTAGCCACATTACTCAATGAATGATAAAATAAGGTTTAGCTTAAGTTCTTGCTTGCAGAAACCTGTTGACATTTATTTTCAATTTATAAGATGATTGACTTATTGCTTAAAGAACTGTATCTATTTAAGTCAATGCTTATGGGAGCCTAGGTAGCACTATTTTCACCAGTTGGCTGCCAAAAAATAAAGATTTAGCAATAGGTAGTGCAGCTAGTTACAATTATGTAATATAAAGAGAATTTAAAATTAGAACTTATAGTTGCCCTTGTGGACCCAGTGCCAAAAAAGGTTAGTGTTACAGAGTTTTCATCCAAATGCTTTATTTATTCCTTGCATATACTAGTCATAAAAAATAATATAAAATAAATTAATGATCTTTTTAGGGAAAAGATAATGGAGTTAAATGAAAAAGATTGGAGGGACTTATTTCAGTATTCTAAAAACTAAACTAAAATAAAAAGATAATATTCTATTCTTTTTATTTTTCTTCTATTTTTTATACCATGATATCAATAATCCTGATTGAAAAGTTTGATAATTGAAGTATACCATGGAATTTTCCTAACATATACACAATAGAATCCACAAATCTATCCACCAAGCCCATTAAGCTTGCATATATCTCATGCCTTCAACTATTTTTTCCTTTTTTTAATCTTAACTAGACAAAAATAGGTCCCATGTGTTAGTCGAATATAGGTGCCCTAGAGTCAATTTGATTAGAGCTCTATTGCATCTATGACTAAGCGATCTATGGATTTGGATAACAAAGGTTGAATATTCATCTTATTTTGCATGTTATGTTCATACTTATGACTCATGCATAATTAAGATGAAGCCTATGGTGAGAAGTCCATTTGATCAATCCTGTAAAGGGTTATGGAATTGTGAGAGTGATCTTAAATGGATAACTTCTGCACCAAAATGACACTAGTCGAGATCTGATACTTGGGCACTATCATGATCTGTTAAGACTAGATGATGTGGTATTCCTCATTTAATGGCAATCGATCTCACAGGCTAAGGTGCAAGTGAGTTGCATCAGAATACACACGTAGACACGACTCAATTAGTTTAGAGAAATATAACTGATAATCGTGATCTTGTCTGACCCATTTGGAGATACTGTATGGAGCTACGTCATCAGTAAATCTCCAAGTGA
>JANHAO010003421.1:0-26157 GCA_026873985.1 Saraca asoca
TCCCCCTCTGCTAACAAGGCAGTCCTATTTATAGAAGAAGGAGAGCACGCAAGTATTTAATGCATTTAATGCTAACTACAGTTGCGTTATATCAATTAAATGGGAAAAGGCACTAAGAGGTCTGTATTCCGATAATGGACTGTGAAGCAGGCCTCCTTAGGCCGACAAGTAAGCTTCGTAACTATCATTGTATCAGGCAAAAATGCTTTGTTGTCTCAAGCGAGAGCTTTCTTGAGGGAGCCGTGCTAGGCTTGTTGCAATGAGGGGGCGAGCGTGAAAGGAACGATCGCTGATCTGTCATCCGAGCCTGTTGTCGCAGAGTCGCGTAGTCGCTGAGGTGTGGTCTTTCATGCCACGGTCAAGTGAGGCGGTCGGGACAGGGTTTGGCGCCTGATGCGCTCGTTGCTGTTTGCCCAAGCTCTTGAAGGCTATTTGCTGAGGCATGAGGACTGGTATTTGGGTCCTCGGGGACTCGGGGACTTATCCGTATGAGGGCATTTTCGATGTATAACAGTTTCATAAAAAGCCAATTTTAAGAATAGTAAATCTACATCGTTTACGATGCAACATCAAAATAGTCAAAGAAAAATGGATATAATTGATCATAAGGAACTGTACCATTCGTGCCTATGATATAATTGGACCAGTATAAGCTATACCAAAAATAAAACAATGAAAATCCTACACTATTAAATTTCAAATATTTTAACCCCACAAAAGATCATAACTTTTCAAACAGATTAGATTGTGGGTGAGAGAGAGAGAGATGGCATTGCACAATGTCTATTCTTTTTATAAATTTTACCTGGGAGAAGCACAACCCATACAGCTGAGCGCAGAGAAGAATGCACAGTGGCAATGCAGAGGAGAACAATAAATAGGTTTTATGTCAATGGTTTTTTATCATTATATTTTAATAAGGGTTAATTATGTAAAAATACATGTCAAAAATTTCTTATTCCCTTTGGAATATTTTTTCCCACCCTCACAGGTGGGAATAAAATTTTTAACTTTCCTTAATAAATTTTATTCCTGGGCATATTTTATGTCTGGGAATAATTTTTTATCTCTTGTACCAAACATGGGAAAGTTTTATTCCCACCTCACTTTCCCAGGAATAAAAAAATATAACTGATACTAAACACACTCTTAGATTAAGCAGCAATAGTCCTTCGATTTAATGACCAGATTACATCACGGCATTTTATTTTCCACTTTGCTTCGTATTCAAAACTAATTTTGTCTAGTCAGCATTTTTTACATTTTTTTTCTACCACTTGGGCAACCTTACTAGCTTGTCTCGCTGAATCATTGCTACAGCGATCTCGCTGAGTAGATAAGAATAATTTTATTAATCAAAATGGAATTTATCCTTCTTAATGATAAAAAAAAATATTCAAAAAATATTTTAATATTTGTGCTATAATCAAAATTATATGATTATGTATTGACGATGCATAAAAGGAGTTTTATATATGAACGATTATGAGATAACACATAGTCAAACACACATTGAAGATTGAACATTGATATTAAGATTGACACTTGAATTATATCATAAGTTCAATTTAAATATTAAGAGATAAAGTGATTGAATTATACACTAACACCTTATCATGAAAGATTTTGATTTTCAAAAATTTATTTTTGATGTTTGGGTGGTCATGATACTTTGCTAGAAGTTAATTTTTGTTGATACCAAAATTCGGTCAACTGGTTTGAGTTCAATATTACCTTTAACTACAAGTAGAATATGGTAGAAAGTAGAAAAGAAAGATAGCAGAAGAGAAGAGAGATAGCAAACACTAGGAGTTTATTGTAGTTCGGCTAAAGCCAAGTTGGCTCCTATGTCCATGTTGGTCTTTGTTTGTTCACTAAAGGATTGTTTTACAGAGTTTGAATACAACTGTAGTGTTTTCTCATAGTGTACAGTGCTCTCTCTGTATTTCGGCAGAGTTTCTGCATGTAAGATCTTTTTTTTCTTTTACGGTGACCACCCCTTCCTATTATAGAAGGGGAGGGTTACAAGTGTAATTTTACAAACAACAGAATGATTATTTCTGCCGCTCCGGGCATTTAATGCTTGGCAATGGGTAATTAATGCTGGGTAAATCATTGTCAAACTTTCAGGGAGTTGATGTGTAGGTTTAGAGGCTGAGCTGTCAATTAGAGATGTATGCCTTGGATTGCTGACTGGGCTCCGTACATGTATCTGGTTCTGGTGGGTGAGCTGGAAGATGAGTGAGCTAGAAGCTTTGGCCGACTTCACTGTCCTTGCCTGGTCGTTCTCCTCGAGGGTGGTAGGTTTCTCGCTAACGGGTTGAGAGCCGTCTCAATGAGCTACGCTCCCTACTGTGACATTACGTGATGTCTTTAGCTCGTGCCCGACAACTTGGGGTCCTCACTGTGCGACCTTGATCCTCCAATCTGGGCCTTCTCTGGTTAGGTGTGCTTCCTATTGGACCTTGGCTGGCCCAAATCGTGTTTCCAGAAAATGCCCATAACATAAATCCCCTAACTCTCAGCTTGCTTTACGGGCCGGGAGTTGTAACTGGTAGTCAAAGTCTTTGTTTACAATCTATAGCATGGCTAAGTCCTCATGCTCAGACCCGTCTTGTCATTTCTATCTTTTAGGCTTTCAATTCCCTTGCTTTAGGCCATACCCCTCACTGTACATAGTTTTATCCATTTTCGCGGCAGTCTCATTATTTTTGGGCCGTTCGATCTGGAACAGCCAAATGTCCTTTAGTCATTTGATGGACCCGAGCTGGTTTATAAAAACCTGTAAAGCTTTTCTTGTTTCCTTGTGAGGTTGTTCGATGGATGCCTTGGTCAAGCCCCTTGTTCTTTTAGTGATTTGGCTTCCGACGAAGCTTTTTTGAGACATGAATAGTTTGTTGTAGAGGTTTCGAAGACGTGGATAGTTTGTTGCAGAGGTTCAGGAGACATGGGTAGTCTGTTGCACGTAGCTTCCCTATACGATTTCTCTTTTTGGCTCCTAGGAAGTCTTGTACAGATCTTGAATCATTTCTTCATGGTTCACTCGTGAAGTTCAGCCTTGCTAGCCGGATTCTTGACTCCTTTTTGAATTGCTCAAGGTTTGAGTCAGGAAAGGAACTGTTGGTTGAGAAAGGCTATAAGCAGGAGCAGCCGTGTCCGTTCACACTTCATCTGATGGGAGTTTGTCTCCTAGAAGTTGGCTCTCTTTTCCTTTGTGGGAGTGTAGACTTTAAGCCTTTGCTTTATTTTTGTGTATCAGCTCTTCTGATGTAAATCTGCCTCATTGAGGGAGGTCTTTTAATAAAGCTTTGAGCATTGTGTTTATACTCTTTGTCTTTCCAAGTCCGTTGCATGGATAGTTTAATTGGTTACTGTTGGCAACGTGACTTACTCCTACAAAATCATAACTCAGTAATTGTTATGTGAAGTGTTTAACGGGATAATCAACCCTTGTTGTAAGAGTAAAATTCGAGCCAATCAGCTTAAATTAATAAGTTTTAGTTTAAAGGATATTTGCCATATAACCAATCGGTCGTGCCTACTCAGGTAAGATTTTTATGCATTGCTAGCACTTCTTGGACGTGAGGTGTTGAAGTTGCCCACGCAAGATTTTTGTGCATGGCTAGCACTTCTTGGATGCGAGGTCTTGAGATTGTCTGCACAAGATTTTTGTGCATGGCCAGCATTTCTTGGACGTAAGGTCTTGAGATTGTCCATGTAAGATTTTTATTCGTGAAGCACTTCTTAGTCACGACTCACACAAGATTTTTGTGCGTGGCTAGCACTTCTTGGACGTTAGGTCTTGAGATTGTCCGTGCAAGATTTTTATGCGTGAAGCACTTCTTGGACGTGGCTTGAGCAAGATTGTCGTGCGTGGCTAGCATTTCTTGGATGCTAGGTCTTGAGATTGTCCGCGCAAGATTTTTGTGCATGAAGCACTTCTTGGATACGGCTTGCGCAAAATTTTTGTGCATGGCTAGTACTTCTTAGAAGCGAGGTCTTGAGATGTTGTCATGGTCCAGTACTAAGTGACCTGTGACCCCAATGAGTCATTTGGTACTCCCGCTCATCTCATGCGTAGCTCTTCGATTCCCAATGGCGGCTGGTAATAATTACTCCTAATTTTGGTGCGCATGCACTGCATCATCATGAGCTGGCCATTGTCCTCCCTGAACCATTGGATTATAGGTAACTGACAGCCCTTTTGATCTAACGGTGGGATCGTGCCCCTTTATAAACTGAGAGTGCCTTCTCTCTCCCTCTGAATTTGCCATTTGAAAAGTTTCAGAGTTTTGGTGTCTTTTGCTCGTCTGCTTCCCTAGTTGTTGTGACAGCTTCTCCATTACCAATTTCCACTACTTTTCATCTGTTCTTTTGGCTATTAACCAAGCTTTCTGAACCTTTTGTCACCATAAACCATGGTATGTTCCCTCTAGCTTTGCATTTTTTCCGTGTTTTCTTCCTTCGTAGGAAATAAGGGACTTGATTATGACTGGTTAGGAGACGATAACATTGATAGGTAAAGATGATTTAGATGCTTAGTTTTGTTTGGATTGGAATAGTTAGGTTGCTGGTAGGCTTTTGGATTTCGGACATTAATTTTAGTCTTTTGAGATTCTGTGATTCGGCCAGAGTGTTCCCTCCGTCTGCCAGGATTTGGGTTGTCAATGCAGTGACTTAGGATGTGCATAGCCTGTAGTGTAAGGGGGTCGTTAGTTTTAGTCTTCAGTATGGTTCGCTCTCAGCGACCTGACTAGCCCTTTTTTCTTTGTATAGATGGGAGCAGGTCATGCACATCATCGTCATATAATTAGGAGCGAGGACGATGAACCAAACTCATCCCAAAGTGCAGGGATCGTACGACGTACTGACGAAGTGACCTTGAGTAGGAGAGAGGTTGCTATGGACCTAACCACTTGTCCAGGACACGCCGAGGGCCAAGGGGCCACTGCAGGCCAATGCCTTGACCGTCACGTATTCAAGTTGCATTCTTTAACTATGCATCTCCACGACGTTTAAACTGCAATTCAATCGTGCTGGATCCCCAAAAGGTGCAGTGTTATGGTTCCCACTCTAGATGATTATGCTTCTCATCCTCTTCGGGGCTTTGTAGCTATCAATCTACTGCACCTCATAGTGGGATTAAGATTTCCCATGCAACCCTTCATTGTTAATTTTTTGAACAAAATAAAATTCAGTCCATTTCAATTTACACCAAACTCTTATACTTCACTTATCTCGTTAGCCCTTATCCACATGGGCAACGGTCTTCCTCCACCATCACTCGAAACTGTGTTATTTGTACGATCTGAGGTGCATGAATTCGAAGGATGTGCTTTACTACCTCTCGACTAGGTAGACACCGTATAAAAGCATCTTGCCAAAGGGGGATGCCAAGGGGAAGTCCAACATGGGGCCCTATAAGTTGCGTTGGTTCTACATCTCATGCCCCTCGTTGCGCTACCTTAAGAATTTTGATTTTATTCTTGCACTAGGTAGGTGGCCTAGGTATGAGTAAACTTGATAACTTTTTTGATATTTACCCTTGATTCTGACCTTTGCTTGATTTTATAGACAGGACTGGTAAGTGGCCAACGTTAGGGGACAAGGAGTTGGGGGTCTTAGATCAGTTCATGATGCATGACGACCTCGAAAATGACTTCCAATTTGATGAAAGCCTCCTCTATTATTACAAGCTTGCCCAGGAAAAGGGTACCAAGGTCACTAGGGAGGTAGGAATTCACCGATTGATAGAGGTCAGGCCCATAAACCTTGATGACTACAACAAAGTAATGGAGTTGATCCTCTGGACGTTGCCCTCGAATAGCAAAGATGAGGCCCCTTTGGCCCATGACATCAATCCAGCTCTGGTCACTGTCGATCAGCCCCCAGCCCCTGAAGTTGAAGTGATTCTAGTCATTGCGGTTCAACCAGTAGCTTTTGTGGCAATCCCTTCGCCAAAACCAACTCCTGCACAAGGACCCGAGGAAGTGGTTGCAGCCAATGTTGGTACTTCTTCTGGCCCCCAGCAAGAAGCAGAAGGTCTTCAAAGGAAAAAAGAAGGTGACTCCCCACAAATGAGCAGCATCAGAGATCGAGAGTGCGAGGCTATTGGCCGAGCCTAGCTCTAAGACAGAAGGGTATGCTCAGACCTTTGTTGAGAACTTGAGCACAATCTTGGGATACAGTAGCAAGGTTAGTGTGCTGGAGGCCGAGGAGTTCACTATAGGGCGGCTGGTAGGGTTTGTGACTCGCCATGGATTGGTGGTAAGTATTACTTCTCACCTTGGTTGCCCTGTATGCTTTCAAGTCTAATCTCATTGCTTGTTCTTGCAGAATTTACTGACACTGACGAAGATTGAATAAACACTCGGAGGCTAGGATGATGAGAAGTCTATTCTGGTAGCCGAACTAGCAATTCAAATCGCTGAGTCCTAGAGCTTAAGGAGAAGGTTAAAAAGCTGGAGACTACTCTATCTCGCAAGGCAAAGCATCATGAGATTGCTGAGATAAACTTTGGCCTTGCCACCAACGACCTAAACAAGGCGAGAATAGAGCTGGATGAAGTTTAGTCAGGGGTGCAGTTAGCAATGAAAGTGGCCGACACCATCAAGCAGAATGCGAAATCTGCAAACTAATGAGCCGAGGCTGCCGCTGGAGAATTAGAGGTATTAAAGAGAGAACTTCAGCTTGCCAAAGAAGAAGCAGCTAAGATCAAAGCAGAAACATCCTTGCTAGTGGCAGAAACAACCAGGGAAACGAGGACTAAGACTTGTGCTTCTTTCTTCTACACTTTGTGGGAGAGACATCTTGAGTTGGATTTCTCCTTTTTCAGCTCCCAAGCTCTCGAAGCCGTGGATTGCTACAAAAGGAGAGTTGCAAGGAAAAGGCAGAGTGCTAGGGTTAAAGTTCCTCCTACCGAAGTTGCCATCCAAGAAGAAGGTAGCTCTTAGGTCGCTGATGCTACTCCAGCGGTTGGAGTTCCTGATGCTTTGGCTTCTGACCCTCAACCCGATGAAAGCTTAGCTCCTGAGGCTCTGACCTCTTTGGATATGAACTTTGTAACTTTGTTTTTCTTTATTTTTAAGACTTATAACAAACTTTGCAGACAATCTGTATGAAATGACTTTATTGTGATGGAAGTTGAACACATTTCTCTTCATTACTTTCATGCTTGAATGTGCAAACTTGTTTGCTTATTAGAATTTGACATGTTATATCAACTATTACTATATTGCATAATACATAACTTTACACAAAACTCTCTCTTCCAATCTTATTCCACAAAGAATTCGAAGAATTATATACACATTACAATGGACCAATTCTTGTACACCAAGACACTTATTGATAATAACAGTAGAGGTGCTCAGCATTCCAAGCTCGGGAGAACTCCACTCCATTCATGTCTATTAGATGATAGGCTCATCACTCACGACCTTTTTAATAAGGTATGGACCTTCCCAGTTTGGTCTTAAAGTTCCTTCGCTGGGTTTGCATGCTCTAGGAAGGACAAGATGCAAGATGAGATCGTCGGGTTTAAACTTCTGAGCTCGTACTCTGCGATTGTAATACCTCGCTACACATCATTGGTGGGCTACAATCTTGAGACTAGCTCTTTCTCTCGCTTCCTCCACAAGGTCCAGGTTCGTAGCGAGCAACTACTCATTCTCTTCTGGGTTGAAAGTAATTCTTTGCTGTGTCTTAACCTCAAGTTCTACTGGGATCATTGCTTTGCATCTGTATACCATCAAAAAGGGGCTTTCCCCAGTGGAGTTGCCAGGTGTGGTCCTGTAGGCCTATAGTACTACCTATAATTTGTCCACCCAGGCTCCCTTTTTAGCTTCTAACTTGGTTTTCAAGATCTTTTTGATGATCTTGTTAACGACTTCTACTTGCCCATTAGCTTGTGGATGGTCTACGACTGTGAAGCTTTTAGTAATTTTGAGGTCATCACAAAACTTGATGAATTGCTCACTAGTAAACTAAGTCTCGTTATTGGTTACGATCTACTGAGAGACTCCAAACCTACAGCTAATGCTGTTCCACATGAACTTTTCAACCTTGGAAGATGAAATTTCAGTAAGTTCTTTCACCTCTGCCCACTTGGTGAATTAGTCTATAGCTACTATTACATACTTGCAATTTCCCCAAGCCTTAGGAAGCGGTCCGATCAAGTCCATCCTCCAAATCGTGAATGGCCACGGCCTGGTCATTTGCTTCAGGTAGGTTGGTGGAGCTCATGGCACCTTTGCGAACCTCTGGCACTTATCACACCTCTTGACGAGGTCTATAGCATCTTGCTTCATGGTCGGCCAGTAGAATCCCTATCGAAGAGCCTTTTGTGCTAAAGATAGCCCCCAGCATGGTTTCTACAATGACCTGCATGAATCTTCTCTAAGATGATGCTGCAATCCTCGCCATCTATGCTTCTTAGAAGTGGGGTCATAACCCTCTCTTGTAAAGTACGTCATCGTAGATGTAATATCTGGTTACTCAAGCTCGCAGATGTTATGCCTCGAGTTTATTTTCTAGTAACTTCTTATTCTACAGGTAGTCTAGGATCAGATTCATCCAAGAGTCAGGAGCCTTAGCAACTGCCATCATAACATCTTGATGCTCAATACTCGGGGATGGAAGGAGCTCTGCCAAGATCATTCCTATGAGATCGGGATCGTCAACGATGGACAGACGAGCCAAAGCATCGGCATGCATGTTATGGGCTCACAGAATTTGATCGATCTCATACTGCTAGAAAAGGCTTAATAACTCTCGGACCTTCTAGAGATAGCTCATCATCTTTGTTCCTCGAGCTTAGTATTCACCCTTCACCTAATAGATAATAAGTTGCGAGTCGTTAAAGATTTTTAATCTTTTAGCTTGCACCTCCTTGGCCAATCATAAACCCGCTAACAAGGCCTCCTATTCAGCTTCATTGTTGGTGGCTTGAAAGCTAAACCTTAGAGTGTAGAAGACCTTGTGTCCTTCCTAACTGATGAGAAGCATCCTTGCTCTAGCCTTTTAGTTACTGGATGACCTGTCAACGTATAATTCCCACCACTGGGTCTCAGGAATCTCCACCTCCTCTCGCACGGGCCTCATGAATTTAGCAATAAAGTTAGCCAATGTCTGCCCCTTGATGGCTATTCTGGGCTTATATTCGATGTCGAATTGAGTGAGCTCTATTGCCTATTTGAGCAGCCATCCTGAGGTGTCCATCTTCTACAGAACTTATCTCAGTGGGAATTAAGTGAGGACCTTGATGCTGTGGGCTTGGAAATAGGGTCGTAATTTTATCAAGGTGATGACTACGTAATAGGTGAGCTTTTCCATAGGTGAATATCTTGTTTTGACATCTAGCAATCTCTTACTTACATAGTAGATGGGGAGTTGAGTTCCTCCCTCTTCTCGTGTTAGGGCCACACTCAAGGCATGCTGGGATACCCCTAAGTACATGGTCAGTCTCTCACCTACTTTTGTTTTGGAAAGGTGCTTGTCCTAGGTACGTCTTGAGTTTCTAAAAAGCGACCTCGCACTCCGAGGTCCATTTGAACCTCTTCACCTTTTTAAGGATGTCAAAGAAGGGAACATATTTGTCTGTTGCTTTCAAAATGAATCTGTCGAGTGCAACAATCTGGCCATTCAGGCTTTGGACATCCTTTGGACCGATGGGAGAATGCATATCAAGGAGTGCTCTAATTTTCTCTGAGTTCACTCCGATCCCTCTATTATTGACTATGAAACCAAGGAATTTACCTAAGGCCACTCTGAACGTACATTTGTGTGGGTTTAGCTTCATCTGATACCTTCTCAGGGTTTAGAACATCTCGTCTAGGTCACGGACGTGATCGATGAGCTGTTTAGATTTTACTAGCATGTCATCAACATATACCTCTATGGTCTTGCCAATCTGCTCTTGAAACATCATGTTTACTAATTGTTGGTAGGTTACCCCCGCATTCTTAAGCCTGAAGGGCATTACCTTATAGCAGTACAAATTACGATTAGCAATAAATGAGGTATGCTCTTTGTCCTGTACGGCCATCAGAATTTGATTGTACCCTGAATAGGCATCTATGAAGCTGAGGAGTTCATGCCCCGCCGTCGCATGTACAAGTTGGTTTATCCTCGGCAAAGGGAAACTATCTTTGGGGCATGCCTTATTAAGGTCAATAAAGTTAATACACATCCTCCACTTCCCGTTCTTCTTCTTTACGAGGATAGGATTGGCCACCCAAGTGGGGTAGTGCACTTCTCAGATGAAGTTATTCGCTAAGAGCCTATCCACCTTTTCTTTGAGTGCCATGTAGCGCTCGACGGTCATTGGTCTTCTCTTTTGGCAAACTAGCTTGACTTGGGGATCGATATTCAATCTGTGCAACATCACATTCAGATCGATGCCCACCATGTCTTCATGGTTCCAGGTGAAAATGTCCATATTTGCCTTGAGAAAATCTATCAATTGTACTTTCACATCGGGAGGTAGGTATTTCCCTAACTTGAGGCATCTTTCTTCATCCTCCTCGCTTACTTGCACATCCTTGAGCTCTTTAACTGGTCTGGTGGCTTGCTTAGCGTCCACCTCTCGAGGGTCAAGGTCATGACTAACCCCTTTTACACTCACTGCCCAGGGTTTTCCTCTAGACACCACATTCACCTTCTTCCCTTAAACCCTGAGTTTAACTGCATCTCATAGTAGTGGTGGGCTAACTATTGTTCCCCTCGCACACATCTAACTTTGTTTAGGATTAGGAACTTGATGGTCAGTATCTGGGTTGATGTCACCATATCAAAATCATTCATGGTGGGTCGCCCCAATGCCACATTGTAAGTTAAGGGACAATCAATAATCAAAAAGTCTGCCATGATAGTTGCTTGCTTGTCGGAGTCCCCTAGAGTGAGTGGTAGTCTAATTCATCCCATCAGGAGTATCCCATCCCTGTAAAACCATAAAAGGGCTCAGATGATAGATCTAGCTGACTTGTGCTCACCCCCATCTGGTTGAAGCACTCATTGTACATCATGTTCTCGGAGCTCCCAGTATCAATCATTATCCTTCTCACCTTAGCGTTGCTGATTTTTGCTTAAATCACAATCGCATCATTGTGAGGATAATGAATTCCTTGTGCATCCTCCTTCGAGAAGGAGATGTTGTCTGAAGTTGTTTTGGCCTTCTTGGCGAGCCTTTCACATTCCACATGACTCACTAGAAAGACACGACTTTCTATCCCCATATAGCGGTTACGTGATCGATTCGAGGTGCTCGCGATATGAGGTCTACCATATATGGTAAAGATGGTCCTCATTGAGGGTTCTTCCTTGTGCTTCAGAGTTTGGTGACATTACAGAGTAGGCTGTTGGGGACGTGGGGGTCACTGCCTTAGGGATCTCACCACGTAGTCTCTTAGGTGACCTCTCTTAATGAAGTCCTCAATGGCGTCCTTTAACACCTAGCAATCTGACGTGTTGTGCCCGACTTCGCTATGGTAGGCATAGAATTTGTTACGATTCCTCTTCTCAATAGGGGTTTTCAAGGGTTTGGGTCTATCAAAGTCTTCATTGTCCCTTTCGGTTGCGTATATCTTGTCTGGAGTATCCGACAAGACAGTGTAGGTATCGTAGTGACCTCGAGGTTGGAACTACTCGTTCTGGATTTTTCATGGTTTGGCTTCCAAAGCCCCTCTTTTGGCCTTTTTTATTGCTCCCATCTCCACTTCTCTTCTTCCCTCGGTTGGAGGTACTTGCTTCCTCCTTCTTGTTTGACTTCTTTGGACTGAAGGTTTCTTCCTATCGGATCTCCTTAGCAGCTCACTCATAAAATTCACCTAGGCTCTTTAACAGGGGACTTTTATATGTCATCGTATAGTTTTCTATCTTTTTGGAGTCCAGCTGAGATTACTGTAAGGATACTCTTGTCCGATGGGTTCTCTCCTCATGGGATTCTCGATTCCTCTGAGATGCAGAGTTCTTTTCTAACTGTTCTATCCTTTGGAGTAGCTCTTTAACCATCAAATCTCGGGACTTGGACTAGTGAGTAGAAGTCCTTCGACTCCTTTCATCCCAATTACTGCAAGAATGTCAGTTAGAGGTTTTATGCTTCCTGCTACGCTCACGGTTAGATGAATCATGGTTTGTCTCTTGCTCGCTGTTGGTCTCATGTGAGCTCTCACCTCAGAGTGAGCTTTCGCCTTATTGGTCATCTCCCTTGTCCTCCAGTACTCGGTGGACTTCAAAACTTAACCATGAGTTGGATGAGCGGAGTGAACCAGCTCAGTGATGCTCAATCTTGGCTTACTCTTCGTGCTGTGGCCCTAGCTGATGATATCCACCCTGGCGTGTGATAATTTCACCCTGCCTTGGTGCACCTTGGGCGTGCGCTTGAGCTAACGCTCTGACCATATCAGCCAACTCTTGCATAGTATTCTCGAGGGCTTCTTGATGCCGATCAAGTGCTTCTTGGCACTGTTGCCAAGTTTGAGCCTTATTAGTTTCGTAAGCTATGGGTTAGTATGGAACAAAGGAGGTTATGCTGATATTGGCACCCGCCGTGGGTGTAGTTGTGTTCCATTATTGTGTCAGACCTTCGGGTTGGCCAATAGGAACTTCTACACTTCTGGTTGCTTTTCCTCTTGCATTGCACTTAAAACAGCTTGGAATAATTTAATAGGAATGGAAGAACAATGAGTGTACAGTGGAGGCCCTCCTTCTAGCATCAAAATATTGACACCAAAATTTGGTCAACTAGTTTAAGTTCAATGTTACCCCTAACTGCAAGTAGAATATGGCAGAAAGCAGAAAAAAAAAAGATAGTACAAGAAAAGAGAGACAACAAACACTAGGAGTTTATCATGGTTTGGCTAAAGCCAAGTTAGCTCCTACGTCTACGCTAGTCTTTATTTGTTCACTAAAGGATTGTTTTACAGAGTTTGAATACAACTGTAGTGTTTTCTCATAGTGTACAGTGCTATCTCTGTATTCCAGTAGAGTTTCTGCATGTAAGATCTTTTTTTTTCTTTTACGGTGACCACCCCTTCCTATTTATAGAAAGGGGAGAGGGTTATAAGTATAATTTTACAAACAACAAAATGATTATTTCCGCCACTCCAGGCATTTAATGCTTGGCATTGGATAATTAATACTGGGCAAATCATTGTCAAACTTTTAGGGAGTTGATGTGTAGGTTTGGAGGCTAAGCTGTCGGTTGGAGATGTATGCCTTAGATTGCTGACTGACCTCCGTATATGTATCCGGTTCTGGTGGGCGAGCTGGAAGATGAGTGAGCTGGAGGCTTTGGCTAACTTTGCTATCCCTTCTTGGTTGTTCTCCTCGAGGGTGGTAGGTTTCCACTGATAGGTTGAGAGCCTTTTTAGCGAGTTGCGCTCCCTGCTATGACATTGTGTGATGTCTTCAGCTCATGCCCAATGACTTGGGGTCTTCACTGAGCAACCTCGATCCTCCAATTTGGGGCTCCCTCTAGTTAGTTGTGCTTCCTATTGGACCTTGGCAGGCCCAAACCATGTTTCTAGAAAATGCCCATAACAATTTTGATCTATAAATTTGTTTGAATACTTTGGAGAAATTGTGCTTGAATTAAAAAGAGTATTAATTCAATTAAGCTTGTAAATGAATTCATTGCCAACATGTATAAAAATATAATGGATCGCATAAAATAGAATCTCTTTGATCCAAAGTCAAAGGAAAAGTTAGAATATAAAATATTATGAATACAAAAGTTGAATTAAGTGAATATCTCAGAAATTTGAAATTATTAATTAAGTATTCTAATGTGATTAAAAGTGTTAATTAATTAATAATTTAATAATTCTAATGGATATTACAATTATTAAATAGTAGTAAAGTTCCACTATTGATATTTAAATGTTATAGAATATTTATTGCATTGGAGTAGATCATGTGTAGAGAAATGGTTCCTCACTTAGAAAAATATTTTAATTGATTAAAACAATTAGAGAATGATTACATAAGAAAGTTTATGAATTTGAACTCACATAAAAGTATTTGGGCTTGTTGGACACAAAAGAGGAGTATAAGGTTAAGGAGTGTGGATTCCTTGGGCCAAAAGGGTTGCCCTAACTTGTGCGCTACTTATGCTTGCTCCCCATTTTTTTTGTGCTCCAGTCTCTTTTATTTAAAGAGTACTAAAGCTAACTTTTCTATATGTATTGATTTAGCCGTAGAACATATGTTGTGCACTAACTCTCTTTGTGTGATCTCACTTTTCATCTCCTCTTTGCAATCAAACACCAATCTTGCCCTAGTGAATCTATAATTTCTTGGAAAGCTAATATCTCTAAAGCTAAGTGGTTAATTTTTCTATTCTATCTGTTACTTGAACTTGGTAAAAGTTTTGGATCAAATTGGATAGTGTGGATCACCATTAGTATTGGAGATCAAATCTAAAGGATTTGCCTCAAGAACAATCCTAGGACTTGATCTTGGGGCTAGTTAAAGGGTTTATGGAATTGCTTAAAGATTAAATTTAGATTTGACCAATGATGAACAATTGTTAAGAAGGTATAATTTAAACTGCTAATTTAAAATTTACCTTACTTATTAATTGATTTGTAAGTAACATGATCCAAGTTTGGAAAAAATTTTAAAATTTTGCTACACATACTTGGTGCTTGTTATCAGCATATTTGATGCCTTTTGATCCAATTTTCCTAATAGATAAGGTGTTAGTGTGTAATTTGATCCCTTCATCATTTGATATTCAAATTGGACTTAGGGTATAATTTAAGTATCAATCCTAATTTCAATGTCCAATTATAAGTGCATATCTAACTATATGCTATCTTACAATTATTTATACATAAAACTCCTTTTATGTATCTGTTGAAGGTCGATTTTGCTGATCGATCAACCAGAGGTTCTGCGAACCAAGCTCCTGTCAGGTTGTGAAAAGTATAATGAAAAAGAAAAAAGTTGAGGGAAGGGAAGAGAGACCAAAAAGAAATTTTTATCATGGTTCGGCCAAAGTCTAGACGACCCCTACGTCCATGGTGGTTATATTTGCTTCTTTTTTGTATTCTTGCTATATGGACATACATGAGAGAACATATTAATAGAGTTTTTTTTTGTTCTTCTTTTTTCTTTTTCTTCTAGTGTGACTACCCCGTCCCATTTATCTCTATTGGGAGGGTTACAAATTGTAATTTATCAATGTAAGACTATAATTACATCTATATTAATCATTAAATGCTAGACTCCAAGCAATAAATGCTGGGCAAATCATTGTTAGACTTTGAGGGCTATTCTTCAGGTTGGTAGAGTACTCAGACTATGTTTATCAGATATTAGCTATTTTCCTCAATGCAGAGGCGAGCTCGCTGCTACTTTCGTTGATCATGGCTTGCGAACTTATGTCGTGTAATCTATCACACGGCCTTCAATGACCTTATTTTGAGTTAGGTCGTGCCATTCTGCCTCAACTCCTGATTCTCTAGGCTTCGACTGACCTTTTTCGCTCTGTCCAAGGAATATCCATAACACTAGCCCCCTAACTCATAGTTCACTGTGTGAGCTGGGAGTTATTGATTTGCTTCCCAAAGATGTGGTCTCAACTCATGACATGACTTACCCAATGACGAGCTATATTCCTTGTATGAGGGTTGCAGGTAGTTAGCGATGTCAAATGTTAGCATGTAATGCCATACTTTCATTCGATTTTAATGACTTCATAAACCATTTTATGCGTCCTTGCCATGGCAAGGCAAGGATCCTTTTGACGCGATTGAGCTAAGTGAAGTTGCAAGGGTAGTTTGCTGCTCCTACAGGGTGATTCAGTGTGCTTAACCTGAAGATGAAAGGAACTCTGGAGGCTTAGTGCATTTAGCATCAGTGTGCCGAGCTGGATTCGTAGCTCTAGAGGCTTAGTACGTTTAGCACCAGATGTGCTTGAGCTGGATTCATAGCTCTAGAGGCTTAGTGCGTTTAGCACCAGGTGTACCCGAGTTGGATTCATAGCTTTGGAAGCTTAATGCGCTTAGCACCAGGTGTGCCTATGCTGGATTCGTAACTCTAGAGGCTTAGTGCATTTAGCACCAGCTGTGCCCAAGCTGGATTAGTAGCTCTGAAGGCTTAGTGCATTTAGCACAAGGTGTGCTCGAGCTGAATTCGTAGCTTTGGAGGCTTAGTCCATTTAGCACTAGGTGTGCCCGAGCTAGATTCTGGAGGCTTAGTGCGTTTAGCACTAGGTGTGCCCGAGTTAGATCCATAGCTCTGGAGGCTTAGTGTGCTTAGCATTAGGTGTGCTCGAGCTGGATTCGTAGCTCTGGAGGCTTAGTGCATTTAGCACTAGGTGTGCCCGAGCTGGATTAGTAGCTCTATAGGCTTAGTGCATTTAGCACCAGGTGTGCCTGAGCTAGATTCATATCTCTAGAGGCTTAGTGCGTTTCGCATCAGGTGTGCCCGAGCTGGATTCTAGAGGCTTAGTGCGTTTAGTACTAGGTGTGCCCGAGCTGGATTCGTAGCTTTGGAGGCTTAGTGGGTTTAGCACCAGGTGTGCCCGAACTGGATTAGTAGCTCTGGAGGCTTAGTGCATTTGGCACCAGGTGTGCCCGAGTTAGATTCATAGCTCTGGAGGCTTAGTGCATTTAGCACCAGGTGCGCTTGAGCTAGATTCATAGCTTTGGAGGCTTAGTGTATTTAACACTAGGTGTGCCGAGCTGGATTCGTAGCTCTGGAGGTTCAGTGCGTTTAGCACCAGGTGCGCCTGAGCTAGATTCATAGTTCTGGAGGCTTAGTGCTTTTAGCACCAGGTGTGCCCAAGCTGGATTCGTAGCTCTAGAGGCTTAGTGCGTTTAGCACCATGTGTGCCCGAGCTAGATTCATAGCTCTGGAGGCTTAGTGCGTTTAGCACTAGGTGTGCCCGAGCTGGATTAGTAGGAGCCACGAGGTGTCTTCATCCTTGACTTGAGATCGTATGGTGGCCGCAAAAAATGGATCGCACAGGGGCTAGATGCGCAGTTCACTTCTTTATCATTTACCATTTTTTGGGGAGTTTGAAGTGTTTGTTTTATGCATGTATCTTCGATTTTGCAGCCAGCACAATAATTATTACGTTCAGTGCACACACTCTGGCTTTAAATGCTGATATGCACTGATCCATTAGATCTTGGGTTATTTAAGGGGTTTTTGAATCCAACGGTTTGATTCTTTTGACATAAAATTAGGAAAATCCTCTCCCCTTTTTCATTTGCCAAAATCGTACACTTTTTCGCTCTGCCTTTTCTTTGTCCCAGGGATTATCCACCGCTCTTCTCCAGACTTAGCTTTATTTTTAACTCTTTGGTTCAATCAAGTCAGGCCCTTGGTTCCTAGTTTTCCACTCTCATCCATTTTCAGACTGCTTCTTGGTTCAATCAAGGTGAGTTTCTATTCCCGCTCTTGGCATTTTGTATTCCGATCTCATAATCTTTATGAGTGTGCTTGCGATTGACTAAAAATTGGGACAGGGGAGAGTTTTATTCGTTCTGCTGATAGCAGTTAGGGCTTTAGGTGGTGGCAGAATCTCTTAGTTTTCTGGGTGCTTCTAGCTTATTGTATGGAACCCTTGTTTATGTTTCGTGAATCAGGGTGGTCCAGGGTAGTAGTCATTTCCCTCCTAGGTTGAATCGTTTCTAGATTAGTGGCCCATTTTGTCCTGCAGCCTGATTATTTTTCTTTCCTTTCTCCTGTAGATGTCTCAGCCCCATAGACGTTGCCGCCACCTAATAGTCAGTAAGGATTCTGAGTTTGAGGGGAGCGAGGGGATGCCTCGTGTTGCTGGGGATGCGGTCTTCCAAAGTGGTGAGGTCACTAATGGGTTTGTGGCTCGTGCTGGGCCAGAGGGGTTCGGAGCTGTTTTTCCTTTCAAGCACTTCCCTTCGAGTGTCAAACCCAAGGAAATGGGGGGAATCACGGAGGCATATTTCTTTCCAAAAAGTTATCGTGTAATGGTATCATCCCGTGACGATCACGCTGCATACCCTCTCCAGAGGTTTACAGCTATAGGTGTCAACCATCTCAACACGGGCTTCCGTTTCCCAATTCCTCCATACATAATTGATTTCCTGAATGAATTGGGACTTGCACCTACCCAATTGACCCCCAACGTGTATTCCTCATTAACCTCTCTTGTGCTAATCCATCTTCAGAATGGCCTCCATCCTTCTAGCGCAAAGGTTCTTTGCTTTCTTTACAACATTAAGGGTGCCAGGAAGCAAGAGGGTTATTACTACCTTTCACCTCATTCCTTGAAGTATAAGAAAGCACTGCCTCAAGAAGATGCTCGAGGGAAATCTAATGCGGGTCCTTATAAGACCTGTTGGTATTATGTGTCCTGCCCATCCCTGTGTCATCTTCAAAACCTTTCATTTGTGTGGAATCCGGGTGAGCGAGCTAGAGAGGATACCAGCTCTTCATTGCTTTATTTTAATTTGAGCCTAACATTTTGCTATGCTTCTTGTAGATGGAGTTCGAAAGGAGAGACCAGAACTGAGTTCGGCGGAGATCGAGGTTCTAGACAAACTTTTGATTTCTGATGATTTTCCTAACACTTTAAAGTTCAACAAGGAGCTTTTGCGATCTTACGGGCTTTCTCCTGCTCTTGGTGCCGAGCTCATTGACAGTTTGCGTGACATCAGGGCTCGTGGATCGAGAGAAATTTCCCCAAATGATTTCAACAAACAGGCTATCATGGGGTGAGTTAACCTTGTCGAGCCTCCTCCGAGGCCTAGACCGGTTGCATCTTTCACTCGCACAGACCATCCTACCTCTTCCACGGCCGCTTCGAAACCCGCTCAGGCCGGTCTGCCCTCTCCTTCCAAGACTACTCCTACTCTAACTCAGTCTAGCCCCCCTTTCAGTCTGTCAATAGCGAAGGAGACTTTAGTCCTCCTGTCTCTCGCTCCGTAGTGTGGATTAACTATGGTTGAGAAAGAGGCGATGAGATCTCCATGACGTAGAGACGAGACTTCTGCTAGACCTTCCTAAAAAAGGTAGCGGGTTGATAAAAGGAAGGAGCTCGCCATTGGTTCATCGGCACAGCTTAAGGATGATTCGGAGCATCCTACCGAAGCATTGGGGGCCAAGGTGCTGGCCCTTTATAATATCATTCATGACAGTGTGGGCCAAATTCTGGGGGCTAACGTTACGTCTTTGGAGGACAATAGGATTCGAGGATACATTCTAATGGAGGTCTTGGCCAGCCATTGCTTAGTGGTTAGTATCGTTCTTCTTCTTTTTTTATCCTTTCTAGTTTTGCTTGCATTCTGACCTCTTATCATTCTCTCTAGGGGGCCTTGGAGGCTATCAAGTAGAGGAAAGAGTGTTTGACCTGGGAAGGGGAGAAACATCAGCTTGAGGCTAGGCTTGCTACGGCTACCAATGAAATGACATAGCTGAAAAGGAAGTTGGAGAATGCTGAAATCCAACTACAAGGAGCCAATACCACAGTGAAAAGGGCTGAGGAGTCCTTTGCTCATGAGATAGCTGACCTTGCTTCAAAGTTAAGCAGGGCCAATGATGAACTTCAAAAGAGTAGGGAGGACATACTCTCTCTAACTCATGGGGTTAAGAGTTTTTAGAAGCGGCTTGATGCTGCCCAAGAGAGGATGGATCGCGCTGTGGAGAGAGCAGAGTGGACTGAAGAGGTGGTTAAACGAGCTGAGGAGGCTTCTAGGCAAACTGAAGAGAGGGCTGCTCGAGCTGAGGCGAAGGCCAGCAAAGTGAAAGAGGAGACTTTCACTATGGTCGATCGAGCCCGAGAGGTTGTAGTTGCTTATACTACCGACAACTTTATGTATACCCTGTGGTTAAATTGTCTAGACCTTGACTTTTCCTACTTTGGTGGGGAAATCATGGATATCATCTAGGGTTTTGATGAAAGTGCTAAGACAGCCCCTTCTCCAGGCACTGAGGTCGTGGATGGTCCTCTTGATGAGAGCGTGACTCAGGCTGAGATTACTTCGCTTGCGAGGGAGACAACTGCAGATAGGCCCAAAGGACAAGTCGTGGAAAATTTGCCTGCAACGCTCCCGATCCCCCCAGACACCCAAGATCCTCTTGGCTCGGAGGCTTCTCCCAACGTAATACCTTGATAATTTTATTTTTCTTCTTGTTTTTGCACTTCCTTATTTTGTAATTGAGACATCTTTATCATAACTTTTAATTTTGTAGAAATCTTCTCCTTCTCTCTCTCTCTCTCTCTCTCTCTTTTTGACTAGCAACCTAGTCATATCCTTGTAGGTTATGTTGAATTACGGGATGCGAGGTCTGAGCCCGCAATGCTGCTAAGTGGTTGTTTTTGCATAACATAGTCATTGTATCACGATCTTAAATAACAACAGGCATTACGAAAACAATATTGAGGAGCATGCTAAATTGAAAAAGGGGTTTCTCTAATTTAAAACTTTGATGAATAGTTACAAATTAGCAGAGCCTGAATTCGCTCTACTGATAGTAAGGTCAAAGATGTTCGACATTCTAAGTTCGAGGGAATTCTGCCCCTTCAACATTAGCAAGGTGGTACCTTCTAGTCTTTAATCTTTCTTTTATGACGTATGGTCCTTCCCAATTAGGACCTAACATTTCTTCTCTGGGATTACGGCTACCCGACTGGATGAGGAATAGGACAAGATCACCTGATTTGAAGCTCCGAGCTCGTGCTCTCTAATTAAAATATCGTACAACCTTTGCTAGTGGGTCATGATCCTCAAACATGCTTCGTCTCTTTTTTCTTCAATGAGGTCAAGACTCGCAGTGAGTAGTTGGTCATTTTCCTCTGCATTGAAAGTAGCTCTCCGGTGTGAGGTCACCTCGAATTCCACCGGCACTATTGCTTTAGTTCTATAGACCATTAAGAAAGGGGTTTCCCCTATGGTGCTGCATGCTATGGTGTGATAAGCCCATAGCACTTTTGGTAATTCATCTACCTATGCCCCCTTTCTTGCTCCAGCTTCTTCTTCAGGATATGCTTAATGATTTTATTCACTACCTCCACTTGCCCATTGGTCTGAGGGTGGTCTACAGATAAGAAACTTTTTAGGATTCCAAAGCCATCATAGAATTGGACAAACTGCTCATTGGAGAATTGAGTCCCATTATCAGACACTATTTGTTGGGGGACACTGAACCGACAAATAATGTTGTTCCAAACAAATTTCTTGATTTATGAGGAAGAAATCTGGGACAACTCTTTTGCTTCTACCCATTTAGTGAAGTAATCTACCGCTACTATGGCATACTTACAATTTTCGCAACCTAGTGGAAGGGGTCATATCAAATCAATCCCCCATATCACGAAAGGCCAAGGGCTAATCATTTGTCGGAGGCAAGCTGGGGGAGCTTGGGGAATCGTGGCAAATCTTTGGCGTTTGTCACACCTCTTGACAAGGTCGACTGCGTCCTGTTTCATGATTGGCCAAAAGAAACCTTGTCGAAAGGCCTTTTGAGCCAGGGACAGCCCCCCAACGTGATTTCCATAGTGTCTAGTGTGTATTTCTTTCAGGACAAGATCACAATTAGCAGAGTTGAGAGGCCCTTCCGATAAAGCACATCGTCTATGATACAATATTTATAGTTTGGAATCGTATGCAACGTGCTTCTAACTTGTCTTCTAGAAGTTTGCCATGTTGTAGATATTTCAAGATGGGGTTCATCCACAAGTCATGTGCCATGGTGGTCAACATTATGTTGTCTTTTTGCTCAATGCTGGGAAACGGAAGCACTTCCATCGGTATAGCGCCTGAGAATTTTATGTCCCTTGTCGCAGCCAATCAGGCTGATGCGTCCGCATGCGCATTCTGAGCTTAAGGGACTTGGTTGATTTCATATTTTTGAAATTTACGGAGTAATTCTTGGGCCTTTTGTAGATAAATAGTCATCTTTGGTCCCTTTGCTTGGTATTCCCCCTTCACATGACAAACGAGTAATTTAGAGTCACTGAAGACCTTTAGGTTTTCAGCTCGCACCTCGTTCGCAAGGTGAAGTCCTGCGAGGAGCGCCTCATATTCTGCTTTGTTGTTGGTAGCTCAAAATTCAAGTCTCAAGGCACAGAGGATTTTATGTCCTTTTGGGCTAATTAATAGGATTCCTGCTCCTGCCTTATGCTCGCATGAAGACCTGTTTATGTAAAGCTTCCACCATAGTTCTTCTGAGGTTTTTGCCTCTTTCCCGACAGGTCCGATGAATTTAGTTACAAAGTCAGCTAGGGCTTGCCCCTTAATCGCCAACCTTGACTTGTAGTGAATGTCAAATTGAGCGAGCTCGACCACCCACTTAAGTAAATGGCCCGAAGCATCCGCCTTTTGGAGGGTCTGTTTCAGAGGGTATCGGGTTGGAACTTCAATGGAATGGGCCTAGAAGTAAGGTCGCAATTTTCTTGATGCAACAACGAGGCCATAAACTAGCTTCTCCATAGGAGTATAGTTTTCCCCAACATTTACCAACCTTTTACTCACATAGTAAACTGAGAATTATGCTCTATTCTCCTCGTGGACAAATGCCGCGCTGACGGTGTGCTGAGATACTCCCAAATATAGGATCAGTGTGTCACCTTTCTATGGTTTGCATAAGAGTGGGGTTTGACCCATATATTCTTTTAAGCATACAAAGGTGGCTTCACATTCCTTTGTCCATTTAAAGCGCCTTGCTTTTCTCAAGGCTTTAAAGAATGTAAGCATCTATCTGTTACTTTTGAGATAAATCTGCTAAGGGCCGCAATCCGGCTGGTTAAGCTTTGAATGTCTTTGACTCCGCTTGTTGACCTCATGTCGATGAGTGCTTTGATTTTCTCAAGGTTTGCTTCTATTCCTCGATCATTCACCATAAACCCGAGAAACTTTCCTGAAGCCATTCCAAATGCACATTTGAGAGGATTTAACTTTATCCGATATTTTCATAAGATGCAAAAAATTCCATCCAGGTCACTTACATGATCCAAGACCTGTCTGGGCTTCATGAGCATATCATCTATATAGACTTTCATAGTCTTCCCAATTTGATCTTTGAACATCGTATTGATCAACCGTTGATAGGTCGCCCTGATGTTTTTAAGTCCGAAAGGCATCACCTTATAGTAGTACAGTCCTCAGTCCATGATGAATGAGGTATGTTCCTCATCCTGCTCCTCCATGGGTATTTGGTTATATCCAGAGTATGCATCCATGAAGCTGAGGAGTCAGTGCCCAGCTGTTGTGTCAATGAGCTGGTCGATCCTTGGTAAGGGGAAGCTATCTTTTGGATAGGCTTTATTTAGATCTATGAAGTCAATACATATTCTCCATTTCCCATCCTTCTTTTTGACCAAGATAAGGTTGGCTACCCAGACTGGGTAGTGAGCCTCCCGGATGAATTTGTTCACCAACAGCTTATCCACTTCTTCCTTCAGGGCACGGGATCGCTCCGTAGTTAAAGGTCTATTTTTTTACCTGATCGATTAATGATAAGGGTCGACATTTAGCTTATGCAATGCAATCTTCAGGTTAATTCCTACCATGTTCTCGTGACCCCAAGCGAAGACATCTAAATTTGCCTTGAAGAATTTGGTCAACTGGTCTTTCACATTAGAGGGTAGGCCTTTCTCGAGCTTGAGACACCTCTAACCATCCAGCGCGCTGACTCCTACCTCCTTGAGCTCTTCAACGAGTCTGGTCTCCTTATCCATTTCCCAGTCATGTGGGTCGAGGTCATGATTGATTTTGATTGAATTCAGGACTTGGGGTTCTTCATTGGGAGTTATGTCCACTCTTTTACTTTTTTCCCTGAGTTTGACGGCATCCTCGTAATAGCCACGTACTACTCGCTTCGTATGCACCCAACCCCATTCGAGGTTAGGAATCGAATTGTTAACATTCTGGTGGACATGACCAGGTCGAGGTCGTTCATCGCTGGTCCCCCTAAGACTATATTATAGGCCGAGGGGCAATCCACAACCAAGAAATCTGCTAGAACGGTTGATTGATGGTCCTTATCCCTTAATGTGATGGGAAGCCTGACTCATCCCACAGGAAATATTGTGTCATCAATGAAACCAAGAGAGGATCAGGTGAAGACTCAAGGTCGCTTCGAGTCAATTCCATCTGATCGAAACATTTCTTATACATGATGTTGACCAAGCTGCTGGTATCTAGCATAATTCTATGCATCTCAACATTGCCAGCCTTGGCCCTGATGACTATGGCATCATTATGGGGGGCTTGGACTCCCTGTTCGTCGTCATCTACGAAAGTGATGCACTTGGAAGTCACTCTTGCCTTCTTGACAGGTCTATTAGATTCACTACCCGTTGACAAGACATAACTCTCATTCCACACATATCACTCTCGCGAGTTGCTTGAGGCCCTTACGATGTGAAGCCCTCCATGGATCGTGTAATTGGTCCTAACCACTGCTGTTCATTCTTGCTCGACATCGGGGTAGGTTGTGTTGTACATTGTAGGGATCGTTGGTATGCTGGTTGTACCACAAAATCTATTAAACGACCTCTCTAGATGAGGTCCTCGATTACATCCTTAAGATATTTGCATTCTGCGATGGTTTTCCCGATATCGTTGTGATAGGCACAAAACTTGTTCAGATCTCTATAATTCAAGGGGGTCAGTAGGGGCCTAGGTCGCCCAAAATTTTCTTTGTGCTTCTCCATGACGTATATTCTCTTCGGGGTGTCAGATAGGATGCTGTAGTTGTCATAGTGGTCCTTGGGCTTGAATCATTCTATTCTGGCTCTCTTTGTGGGCTGAATACCCACATTGTTGACTTGGTCTACTCCATCATTGCTGCGATTACCTCTTTTTCCATCCCTGCAGGGAACTGAACTATTAGCTTTGTTCATCCATCTAAATCCCTTCGAACAGAAGGTTTCTTCCCGTCGGATTTCTTTCACAACTCGCTCGTAGAACTCTCTCAAGTTCTTCACCGTGGATTTGTATATGCTCTCATACAATTTTCCATTTTGGTGTAGTCCTACCGAGATTGCCGTCAGGATGCTATCATCGGAGGGGCTTTCTACGTTGCTGTTCTCACATTGAAATCTAGTAATGTAGTCTTTTAATGACTTGTCTTTTCTTTGGAAGATCGTTGCCAGGTGGCAAGATGGTGCAAGCTGCTTCTTAAGAGCCCCATATTGGTCGATAAATTTGTTCTGACATTCTTCCCAGCTATTGATGCTGCGAGCCAGAAGACTTTTGAACTACGCCTGTGGCATGTCCCCGAGAGTAGCCGGAAAGACCCGACATTTAACTAGGGGATTATCAGTTTGAAGGTCTATTTGGATGTTGAAAGCATCCAAATGATCATAAGGGTCACCTCTTCTATCGTATAACGGGATGGTCGGGACTTTGAAGCAATGGGGGAGGGGTTCTGCTTCAATTTCTTTGGATAGTAGGGTCCTTTCCTTGTAACGACTCGATTGGTCTTGGGCTGAGGGGGATTTTTCCAACTTTCATACCTTCTGCATTAGCTCTTCGATCATTTGATCCTAGGCTTCGGATCGTTGGCTTTTACCATTATCGTGGCCCATCCTCGAGCCTTCGGTGTGGTGCAGGCTCTCCAACTCGCTAGTTTTCCCTATTCTTACGAGCTCGTCATCCCCCCATTCTAGGTTGCAAACTAGAGAAATGATCCAAACTGACCCTTTGGGCTCCTCCCTCAGTTGGCTACTACTTTTGCACTGGCATCTCTACTTGCGACTGTCAGGCCGCTTTCGCGACGGGGGTGGCCCCGCCTTGTTCTCGAGCTTTTTGGGTATACGCCTGTGTTAATGCCTCGACAGTGTTAGTGAGTCTCTTCACTGTACCTTCAAGCACTTCTTGATGCTGACACAGGCCTTGTACGCCATCAACCTCTGAGAGGGTGGAGGAGGTACTTGCCAGGACTAGGCATTCTCCTCCAGATACGTCTCGTTGCTATTCTTCATAACCTCCTGGTTGGTCGGTGGCAACACCTGAGCTCCTGGTCACCCTTCCTCTTGCCATTGCATTTGATCAATTAGAGATGCAAGAGCAGTTTGGTCCCACTGGGCATGCCAAAATGTTGATGGTCGATTTTGTTGTGAAAAGTTGATAAATGGGAAAAAGGGCATAAAAATAAGGTAGTTTTGGTCCATTTTATTGATAGTATTTTGTGTTTTCTTAGTATCTTTACTTTGATTTTATG
>JANHAO010003422.1:0-26139 GCA_026873985.1 Saraca asoca
TGTAACACATGCATCTCAGCAAGAACTGGGAGTTGGCTATTGTTACCAGGTAGCTAGAGTTGTATATTAGTTTTATGGAAAATGCAAGTTTTACTCATGTTCATTCACTCAATTTCATTCAAAATCACTAGTAGAACCTACAGTAAGCCTCAAGCCATGTCTAGTTTAGTGAGATTTTGTGAATGAAACTAGTATATGGTAGTTTTATTTGTCTGTCCAAAAACTTCTAATATCATCCAAAATAATGTAATATTTCCTAGAAGGTTTTCAAGATTTCAACCAACATTTTCCCTTAAATCTTTGCTCACCTATAAATTTTTTAACAGAGGCTGGAATTTCTTGGTGATTCAGTGTTGGGTCTGCTAATTACAAGGCATCTTTATGAGAGCAACCCAGATATTGATCCAGGAAAGTTGACGGATCTGCGTTCAGTTGCTGTTAGCAATGAATACTTTGCTCTAGCTTGTGTAAGAAGGAACCTTCAACCACATCTTCTACACTGCTCTGGGTTTCTTCAGAGTCAGGTAACAGAGTTTGTGAGGTCATTGGATTTGGCTGAACATAACAAGAGATCCAGATTACAGAAAAGCATAAAAGCTCCTAAGGTACATTCTCTAGCTATGAAATTTGCATGTCTGTTGTGCAGGTATGGCAAAACTGCTGCCGTACCCTTATTGTACAGATATACATATCAAATACACTTAGTATTCTTACATACATATCTAATATTATGATATAGTCATAAAAGCTAATGGCAATACAGATTTCCAGTTTGCTACAATTACTTCTTTGTTGTGATTTGGTTTTGTAATTTTGGCATGTTGATTTGGTCAAATGGTGGTATTTCTTCTCTAATTCTTCTACTATATATAATTTTTGAAATAGCTATTCATAATAAGAAGGCACACCTGTATCTTAAATTTTTGAGAAGTGCAAAAATCTCCATATCGTATCAGATACCCAAGCCTGTAATAGTTCCAAATAGGCATTAGTATTCTGTGGTGTTGTTATCTGCAGGTTGTATCACTGATGATTTTCTATTTTGCCCCAGGCTCTTGGAGACATGGTAGAAAGCATTGCTGGTGCTATGCTGATTGATACCAACCTTAATCTTGAGCAAGTGTGGAGAATCTTTGAACCATTATTGTCTCCAATTGTGACACCTGATAAACTTGAACTCCCTTCACTCCGAAAACTGAATGAATTGTGTGATTCTCTCGGGTACTTTATAAGAGAAAGATGCATAAAACAAGGACAAATGGTGCATGCTGAACTTAGATTGCAGCTTGAAGATGTACTATTGATTGGAAGAGGGTGTGAACAAAACAGAAAAGCTGCCAGGGGAGCAGCAGCGCAATGTTTATTGGATGAACTTGAGGTTTGTCAGTACTCCTAAAAATTAATAATGTATATATATATATATATATTGTTTTTGATTGAAAAAATATACTGTTTATTACTGCTTACTAGTTATAATATTCATAAATAAAATGAATCCATCTCCATAGAAATCACTACTATTTTGAGAATAATTAAATCAAGATCATAAGTTATTTTCCTCGTTTTCTTGATATTCATTGCCCATGAACGTTTCTGCTTTCCTGTATTACTGTTTCTAGTGAGGATTTCCTTATTCTTAGACCCATTCAAAGGACAATTAATGGATAAAGCTGCACATTTATATTTCTTAAGTCTCATTCTTAGTTGGAAATGGAGAAAATGAACTTCAGTAATTGCTAGATGAAGAAAATTTGGAATTTTTTCTAATAAATTGTGATATCAAACCTGATCATATTTACCTCTCTAAATTAATTTATATTTCAACTCCACTTTAAACAAAGTTTTTGGGACACAACTGAAGTTTAGACTCAAATATTTAGAGAAAATATGAAACTGAAGATTGCTTAAACCATTATAAGTAGTAACGAAATATTTATGTAAGAATCCAAGTGGAGAAAACATGATACCAGTAATATAACATGCCAAACCTCCAAGACTGAACTGTAATACTCAGAATGCTGTGCAATTGTTATGCAACAGAAGAAGGAAATTTCATGCTTCAAGTGCACTTCCAAGAGGAGAAAACATGATTCTGATGATATTGGCATTTCATCTTCATTGGACATGGCTATCAAAACATGCAGCCAACCAACTGGTGAAGATTCTTCTAGAAAAGGAAAACAAAGGACAATAGAAACTCATTATCCAGCAGAATCAACTGAAACATCTTTCCCAGAAAATAACTATCCTAAGAAAGCCTGTGCTATCAGTTCCACTACCCCAGGTATACTTTAGTCACTTTCTCTAATTTTATTAAATAATTAATCTTTTCTATAGAATTTAAATAATTTAATTAGAATGCAGAAATGAAATGAAGTAATTCATGTATAGCAGATGCAAATAAACTTCTGCATGACCGATTAATTTGATTTTGTTTCTTTTCTCCTTACCATTTTCATGCCTCACCAATGCAGTTGTTGCATCAATTGACATGAAGAAAGGAGCGCCTCGAACACTAATATTTGGAATATGTAAGACATTACAATGGCCAATGCCAATATTCAAAACCAAAGAAACAAAATACAGGTCATCACAGTTTTCCAGGCTGTATTATCTATCTCTTGTTTTTGCAATTTTGATCCAACTCCGAAAGTGATTCTTTTCATATTACCTATGCCTCTTTATTATTCTTTTCAGTTATTCTAATTTCAATTTTTACTCAGAACTCCTGTTGAATTTGATGAAGGCTCTGGGAAAAGAACTGGTTTCAACAGTTTTGTATCTAGAATCATCTTGCACATACCCAGCTCTGGAATTGTTGAGTGTACAGGAGATCCTAGGGCTGACAAGAAGAGTTCATATGACTCTGCATCACTTTCCATGCTTTATGAACTTCGACAACAGGGTGCAATAGTCATTGAAAACCCACCTTGTAGCAATGTAGCAATCTAGTGATCTTTAACGTAAGTACAAAAGCATGCAAATATCTTCTACTAAATGGCAATGATGATCAATTCTCTGGAGTCGGGGGTAATCAAGAAATATAAGTAGATAAATCTGTCAACAGTTATTACACTATAAGAATATATTTTCTGAGCCATAATTGTTAACAGTTTAGACTATGTATTTAGTAATTAGGAAAGTGTATGGATTTACTTATAGGGCATCCAAAATAAAGGACATAAGTGTTGTGTATCATTGAGTAAATTTGTGTTCTCTCCCAACTTCTCTCTCTAACCTCTCTAACCTTTTTCCACTCTAAATTATGTGGCAATTTAGCAAAAGGGGAAAAATAGAAAGTGGCTCAGTAATATGTCAAGGACGGTTAACATCCAACCAACATCAAATTCACAAAGATCCATTTCTCTTGCATTAATGTGATATAATAAGCTCTACTGAATTCAGATAAAATTTCAATATAGCAATAAAATTCAAAATTTACCACTAATCTTAGCTATCAATTACAATATATCGAAGCAAAGCATGTGTCTTTTTCTGCCTATTGTACTTTAAATTAAATACATCGAAGTAGCAGCTGCGTGTATCAGTTGTACATCAGTGTGCATCCAAGAAAACTACTAGCGGTGACCCACAACAAGCATGTCACAGTCACGAACAATCATACTTGAAGTGGACAAAGGCCCAAGATTGCATTCCAATCCATGGTTGCTTGATTAATGGTCGAGCAGTTTCAACTCCAATGGATCAATCTCTACAACATTCCACAGCGTACAGTTGCATTCAGGCACACTTGAAATCATGCATGAATGACATGACACCCTCTCCAAGGGCAAAAGACGAGAATCTCACTCACTTCAGAACTGCGTCATTGACACATGGATGTTCTTCATTTGTCAAGAGCCTAAGGTTAATGGTGTGATCGATGCCTATATAAAGCCACCAAGTAACCCACTTGCACACACTACTATTCTTATTAAAACTCTACTTCTAGAACTAATTTGAGTGTTAAAGTGTGTTCGGTGGACCATTTCAATTGTGCACCATTGACTCTACTTCTTGCACCAAGTGTCTTCGGCCTTCCACAACCCTTCGCTATTGACAGGTTCTAGTTTAGCAATTTCATTTGACGCCATTTATGGTTTTTCATCATTAATGTCTCGTGGATCTCACCCTTGTTCTGCTTATGTCTTGTCTTCATCAAAGGAACGTTGCGAAAGAGTGTGAAAAGAACATTGCAGAGATCAAATGGTGGAAGAAGCTCAAAAGATAATTGTTAAGCTTGAGTGTGACATTTGGCTGAAAAAGTTCGACAGTTGCAAGCAGAGTTAGAGGCCCTCTGTTGTGCACAAGCTTAATTCGATCCTTCCTCTGCCACCTTTTAGACCTATGAGCCCTATTCTTAAGGAGAAGAACCAAATCCTAGGCAAAGCTGTGATCATCCATTTCCAGCACCTTCAAGTCATCTTATTACCTAATCCACCTCAAGAATGGCAGTTCCATCCGCCACATCAAAACCCAGTTTACTAAGAACAGGTCCTGAATCTAGTCACTCATAATCCGATGCACTTAGTAACAGGATGCAAAACCCTAAAGTCTAGAACCCCTAGATGCAAATTCCCCAGAATGTCAACCCATTCAACCAAATCCAAATGACTTAAACCGTAACCAACAAATTCTTGCCAACCATATTCACGAAGAATATGACTTGTTAAACCCAATTATTGACCTCACCTAAAGCCAAACACAAGATTCCTGCCAACCTTCCTCTTCCTATGAAACCGTTCACCCTAGCCATAATGGTCGCTCCACTATTTAAAGCCATCGATCCATACAGAGTCTTACAATGGGACAACTGACCCATAAAAATATTTGGAGGCTTTCTAGGTGTTAGTGTTGCTATTCGGAGCCTTAAACACTATCATGTGTTTTGTTTTCTCAACATTATTGAAAAAAGTTGGGTCAATATGGTTTATGGCCTTACCTTGCTAGTTAATTGGTAGTTCTAGCAGTTGGCCAATGCATTCTCCACCCACTTTGCAACCAACCAAGTGCCCAAGAAAACATCGTCCACTTTAGTCAACTTCCAACAAGGTTAGTGTGAGGTTTTAAAGGAATACCTTTCTCGTTTTAATACCTTAGCCTTGGAAATTAAGGATCTTAATAAAGGAGTAATAGTTCATTAGATTAGCTCAAGGCTACGGTCTGGGCATTTCTCCTTGTCCCTAGCAAAACACCCAGCATTATCTTTGTCTATGCTGTTAGCTTGATAAAAAATATATAAATGTGAAGGAGGTGGAGCTCGCTCGAAGGCAAGTTAAGCAAAACCAGTTAGAAAATGTGTAGCCAAGGGACAAAGAGCATGAGTGTGAGAGAATGCCACTGCGGGAATGATATAACAAATATAAACTACTACATGTGTCAATCAACCATATCATTTAGGATGTCTGAGTGATAGAATGGATGAAGTTCCCACCTCAAAAGTGAAGAAAATTCTCTCAAATTGGCAAGTCCAAGTATTGCAAGTTTCATTATGTTTATGGCCATCACACTGATGAGTGTGTCACATTGAAGGATGAAATTGAAGCACCAATACAGCAAGGCCATCTTTCTAAGTACAAGAGGTTCCAAAATAGACAAGATGATCGAGAAAAGGAAGATGGAATGGAGCATAACCACTTCCTAAGGGACAATCAATCGTATAATAAGAGGGATGATGAGGAATTCCTAATCTTCGGGACGATAGAGATGATAGCAAGAGGATTCGCTGGTGGAGGAACCTCCAATAATGCCAAAAAAGGCATCTTCGATCAGTAATTATTGTCGAAGAAAGAGAAAGAAAGAACATTATAAACCTATTTACTTCAGAGACAAGGATTTTAGCAATATTAATCGAGACCATGATGATCCTATGGTGATCTCAACCTTGATTTATAACTTTTTGGTCAAATGGATCATTGTCAATCAAGAAAGTTTGGCAAACATCTTATACTTGCATGCTACTGATGCTCATCATATTCCAAAAAATTAGTATAAACCATATAAGGATGTTTTGATCAATTTTATAGGAGGATAGGTGCAAGTCGAATGAATAGTCATCTTAAGAGTGACCCTGGGCACTAGGCTATTGATGAAGAGCATCAACATGAATTGCTTAATTGTGGCTATGTCAAATAATGCATACAATTCGATCTTCAGTTGAACTTCTCTGAACCTATTATATGTGAAAATCGATTCATCCTGGATGGACACGCGAGAAGCCTAAGAGCGACAAAAGGACCAGTCAGGAGAATTATCCGAATCGTTACGCTTTCAATCAATGTCGTGAAGTGCGACCCCTCAGCTTGAACTCGCACCCGACAGAACGAGCTCGACCCCTTCTCCTTGATGATACGCATGACCCCGGACTGTGCGATCTGGTTGGTAGAGTGCAACTAGTGACATGGAGCTTGCTAGATAGAAGACCAAGTCATATCTTGTCCCAACGAATAAATGTGGCCTGCCTATAGAAGACAATCTATAGTAGTCAAAAAAGAAGATTTAGTCTGTATATTTAGTCATGTATATTAAATATTGATGTAATAGATTTACTGTATATGTAATTACCATTGTAACCTCCTCTCCTCAACAAATATGAGGAAGGGGCCTTCTGTAAAGGGGATGACCCAGAAAAGAGGCAGAAACTCTGTTGGAATAAAAAGGGAGAACCTGAGTGTTGTAACTTTGTAAAAATACCATCACAATAACACGCTACCGTGGACGTAGGGTCCAGTGATTCCCAAATTTGGCTAAATCACATTAAATCATGTGTCTCTTTCTCTGCTCTTCCCTTCTTCTCTGTACATTTTGCTGCTTTATCTTACTTGAACTCGATAAAGGTTAGAGATCTTGTAAGAATTTCTCCCTGTTGGCTGAAGTTTGGACTCTTCGTACGAATCAAATTTCACCGTCAATAGAACTAGGTAGGGGCTATTGTTTCTACCCTATACTTGCTGATGAAAATTTCCACTGTAGGGGGATAGGATAAGTCTAAACTGATAAATAAGTAGCCCACAATTGCTACATAGCCAATTTGACAAAAAGCAAGAGCAGAGAAAACATGAATGGGACAAAACAAGTGGTCATTAGTCCACCTAACAATGAATTTCACATGGTGGACTCAACATTCCTAGACGTGAGAAAAGATAATATTTGTCGACTAGAGCCTAGGCCAGACCTAGAAGAAATCCACATCTTTAGAGAAAATAATGAAAGAACGTTAAAAATTAGAGTAAATCTCTCCCATGGTTGATTAGATTACTTAAGGAGTATATTGATATTTTTGCTTGGGTGCTTGCAGACATGCCTAGAATTGATCCTAGCATAGCTTGCCATAAGCTATCGATCGATCCTAGCATAAAGCCAGTTGAGCAGAAGAAAAAGAACCATGATGTTGAATAGTAACAAGTCATAAAAGAAGAAGTGGTAAAGCTGCTAAGAGTCGATTTCATCTGTGAATCCTACACACAACATGGTTGGTGAACATGGTCATTGTCTAAAAAGCTAATAGAGGGTAGTGAATGTGTGCCAGCTTCACACACCTTAACAAGGCATGCCTAAAGACTCCTATCTATTACTTAACATTAACTAGCTAGTTGACAATGCCTCCAAATGTAAGGTTTTAAGTTTTAAAGATGCATTCATGGGATGCAATTAGTTAAGGATGCAGCTCAACAATGAGGATAAAGATAACATTCATTATAGACTAAGGAGTGTAATTCTACAAGGTGATTTCATTAAAGACAACTTATCAAAGATTGATAAACAAAGTTTTCGTAGAGAAAATAGGGCAAAATATGGATGTATATGTGGATGATATGTTAATCAAATAAAAAATCATGAGCCAACACTGGGCAAACTTGGAAGAAATGTTTGGTGTTCTAACAAAGAATCATATGAGGCTAAATCCTAAGAAGTGTGTGTTTGGTGTAAGAGTAGGAAATTTCCTTGAGTTTATGATTATCGAACGAGGAATCGAGGCCACTCTATCTAAGTGCAAAGCAATCATTAACATTAAGAGCCCAACAAGCATTAAAGAGGTCCAGATACAGATTAGTAGAATAGTTGCTCTCACATGCTTTATATCCAGGTTAGTCGATAAATACACCCTTTCTTTAATTTACTTACGAATGTGAAAAACTTTGTATGGACTGACATGTGTGAAAGGACTTCTCAAAGAATTAAAATAATATATGGTCACATCACTTATACTTTCTCAATCGAAGCATGGAGAAATATTGTGTTTGTTTTTAATGATAGCAAAAGGGATAGTCAGTTCAGTACTCATCCGATGAAGCAAAAGAGAGTAAAGGACAATTTACTTTACAAGTCAGATGCTAGATGGAGTAGAGCTAAGGAACTAAAAGATAGAAAAAGTGGCTTTCATTTTACTCTCAACATCTAGGAAGTTTAAGCCATACTTCTAGAACCATTAAATAGTAATTTGGACAAATGTCCCCATCAAACAAATGCTCCATGTATTGTTAGTTAGCTCGTGGCTTAGGCAATAGAAATCTTAGAGTACAAAATCATTTACGAGACATGGTGAGAGGTAAAAGCATAAATATTGGCAGACTTTATGGTTGAAATGACTAGGTAGAAGAGGCATAGCAAAATAATCCAACATGTGTCTGCTATGTTGATGGGTTATTGAACAACAAACAAAGTGGAGCAAGTGTAATCTTGGAAAGCCCTAATTACTTGGTACTAGAATATTCATGAAAGTTCAATTTCAAGGCAACAAAGGAGAAATATTAGGCATTGATAGTAGGTTAAAGACTTACAAAGGATGTAGGTGCCTGAATGGTAAAAATAATGAGTGACTCTTAGTTAGTGATCGCCCTGTCAAAAGGAAAGTACAAAATAAAAAAGCTTGTATTGGTTAAGTATGCCTAGATGACAAATAATTTACCTGAAGAGTTTAAATATGAGCTAACATTAATCCCCAAGGTAGTAAGCAGATGCTCTTGTTAAATTGGCTAGTACCAAGGTTGTAGTAAATAAACAAATGGTAATATGAAAGACTTTCAAGCTCCTTGCATAAAGGAAGTCATATGTGTATAGCATAATGATTCTTGGATGATGTTGATCATCTTCTTTTGGAAGAATGGATATTTTCCAAGTGATAAAAGAGAAGCTAGAAAAATCAAACAAAAATCAACATACTTCTGCCTAGAAAATGAGTAGTTGTATATGAGAAGTTTTGCTCTTCCATCCTTAAGATGTTTATGACTAGCTAAAGCTTAGTATGTCATGAGGGAGATCCACAAGGGAATATGTGCAAATTATTTAGTAGGAATAACAATAGCTTTAAAAACCACACGGTCAAGACACAATTGGCCCAAAGTGAAAAAAAAAGTGATTAAATGGGTACAAAATTGTGAACTATGTTAGAAATTCACCAAGGTTTAAAGGTAGCCAACTACCCACTTGATACCTATGATCTCTCCATGGCTGTTTGACCAATGAGGAACTGATCTCTTTCACTCCTAATTAGTTAAAGTATGTAGTGGTGGACAGTCGATTATTTCACTAAATAAACCAAGATAGAAGTCTTCTTAACTAGGAATTCGAATAAGGTGCAAAAATTTGTATGGAAATTCATTATTCGCAAGTAAAAATTCCTTATGTCATTTTACACAATGAACAATTTGACTAATAAAACCCTACATGTACAATCTCCTCACGATAATCGTATCTAACAATGGAAAATAGTTTACTAGCAATAGCTTCAAGGACTTTTGCTAAAGGTAAAACTTCTTGTTATAAATTTGCTACTAATTAAATGAACATCTTACTTATTTTTTGATCATAAAAGTTAGGGATAAAACAAAAGTTCATATGTATCAAACACCTTCAGACCAATGGTTTAGCAGAGCTAGCAAACAAGATCATTCTGGAAGGACTAAAAAAAAGCTTGATAAAGCAAAAGGAAGATGAGTGGGGGTGCTACCTGGTGTGAAGCAATGCTCCTGGTTAAGCTAGGACAATATTCTGATTGAAGAGAATAATGTGAAAATGAAGAAAGAAGAAGAGAAGAACTTGACATGCTAGCTGAAACTAGAGATGTAGCTCACCTCGATAATGACTGCTATAAAGGAAAATCAGCCAAGGTTGTTAGCTAGAAAGTCAAGAGAAAGGAATTCATGAGAGGAATGCTAATTTTGCGTTGAGTAGACAGACCCCGAAAGGCACAAACAGATGTAAATTTAGTAGTATCTTGGGAAAGCCCTTTTCAAGTAAAAGAAAGTACGTTAAATGGTGCCTATTGATTAGAGACGGTCAAATGAAAGCCTATATTGTGTAGTAGGAATGCAACACATCTTAAAGCCTACCATGTGCAACTATGAAAGTTAGTGACCAACAAGCAATTTAAATAAAAATGATTTGAAGAAGGAATGAAAAATGAGATATTATCGACATTTTGTTCTATTTTGTCATTAATAAAGTCCGAGTAGCCCCTTTGACAATACAAAAGCTTGAACAACACTCTTGGCATTGCAAAAGCTCGAGTAATCCTCTCGGCACTTAAAGCATGAGTAGTCCTTTAGCACTATTAGAACCTGAGTCATTTCTCAATCTTTAAGCAAAACATGATATGTGACAAAACAAAACAAAACAAAAGAGTATGTGAATAAAAAAATTTCAAGGAGCAAGGGTGATAGTCACCACAAAAAAGAATAAGAGAATAACATTGCAAAAATAAGTGACCTATTAGAGATAAAAATGACATTTAATACTAAGTAATGAATGACCTATTGGAGGTCACGATTAGCATAAAGTAAATGGTTTGTTGGAAGCTAAAAAATGAAAAGAACAATAAAAATAAAATAAAGACCAAAATATCCAAATCAAATATAAAATACAGAACATAGAATGAAGTATAAAATACAAGGACTTAAGAGATTTCAAGTTTCTTTAGGATATTCTCAAGAGACTTATCCTTGTTAATGTTTTGAAGATCAAGCTATAAGCTAAAGTTAAAATATTTGATTTGCTGAGTAACCTCGTCAAAGTTTGACTAGCCCATTAGGTAGCTAAGCACCTAGACATTAGCAAGTTCTTCTCGTAGCTCATTCTCTTTGGCCTTGCAGGCTTGTCCATCTTTAGAATGACCTTTCCACTCAGCCTCAAGCCCTTGATCCCTCTAAAGTAGCAACTTAGAGGACTTTTCATTCTCTGCCTTCATCGTATCCTTATCTTTAACCAACTCAGAGATGTGATTGGTGAGATCTTGAATACACTTGTCCTGGTCAGTTAGCTCTGTGGCCTTTCCCTTTGGTTCCTTCTTTAAGCCTTCAAGAACGATTGAATTGCCTTAGATTGACTCTTCTCTACCCTCACCAAGGTTAACACCCCAGAAAGTAAAGTAGTTGCTAATCGAATTATTTAGGTGGTAGAGGACTTGATAAGTCGAATGTGGCCATGGTCATTTAGAAATCCCTCATTCCAATCCTAGTAGAAAAGAGTCAATAGTTGGCCTTGAAGAATGGATGTATAATCCAAGTTTTTATACCTGAGGTTGTTAATGGAGTCAAAGTCCTAGCTAGCTCCCATTGGTATATCAATTGGTAATATTTCTGACTAGGGCTCGAGTTTGAGCTTTTTTAAGGATGGAATGGAAATGTCAAAAATGGAGCTAGCTACCTTATCCTTGGAAGAGTCACTTAAATTACGAGTGCACTTATAGGAATGGAGAGTCTTGGAATGACTAGGAGATGTCCTAGAGTGCCTCGAGGATGTTTAAGCATTGGTGACCTCCGTATTTGACTCTAAAGTAAGAGTAAGCTGGGGAATGGGAGGGACAATTAGCTTTTGCATGGCCAAGGCATGAGCATGAATCTTTTCTAGGCATTTGGGGTCTATTTTCAAATGATGAATTCCAACAACCTTACTGTTAAGCCAAGAATTTGAAAAGAAGAGAACAAAAGTTAGCATACAAAAACAAAAGCAAGATAAAACATGGTGCAAAAATGAAAACATACGAAGAATGCATTTGCCATCGAATGGCCCTAATGCTAATAGACAAACTATTAGATCTTGTTCATCATCCAAAAAATCTTTGAAAGGATAGTTCCATGCCTGCTTAACAAGAATAATCCATTTTACCAAGTAGAGACATTCGCCATCGAGAAGGAAGAAAGGCTAAAATCCCATAACAATGCAAACTTTGAAGAATGAATCTTTCCAAATACAAATGTTGGAAATCATGTTGCTAAAGATTTTATGGTTCAATTGTTAGGTGAAATGGATCCAACCTCCAGGCTTCTGTTGGGAATAAGTGAAGAAAAAGAAGAAAATGTTCACAATAGGATTGTGGTGCAAATAAGCACACAACACTTCAAAACAGAGAAGAAAAACTTAGGCATTCCAAGTGAGCTGGGCTAGATAGATGTTGAGAGCATGAAGAAAGTCCTTCTAAAATGTGGTGAAGGGTGTTGAAACATGAAGCCAATTGACAACATTTCTACAAAATATTATGAAAGAGGTTATGTCATAGTTGTATGAATGCTCATTTTCCTCCATAGGCTTAAATGAAATTCCTTCAATGGATTCCCTAATAATATGAACCTTTTCCAGCTTCTTTATGATGTTTGGATCTCACCACTCGAGGGAATGAGGAAAAATCTTCATGTCCAAGCAAATCCATTTCAAATCATTAGAAGTAGCATTGATCAAGTTAGCTTGCTCAACTCTATTGTCATCTCGAGAATGTTCAACCATGATGATCCAAAGTGGTTAAGCATAATGAAATGTGACATGGCAAAAGAATATTTTCCGCTATCCAAGGATGATGTCGAGTTAGAATTAGAAGATAAGTTAATTGAGATTAGGTCACTTAACCTTTTAGACATGAAACAGATGAAAGCCAAAGTGGGGTAAGATTCCACCTTCAAGACAAATAACAAAAAGGATATTAGGTCAAGTGACAAAGAAAAGGAAAAGAAGCAACAAGGCTAAAAGTGAGAAAAATAAAGGCTCATGAAAGAAAAACAAGGAAAATGTGAGAAAACACAAAATCAAAAAATAGTTAAGCAAACCAAGGGTTTTCAAAAAATTAAAGCAAAATTCAACAAAATCATGGTGAACCAAGTGACTAAAAGAAGGCTAAGCAATCATACAGAATCACATCGTGCAACTAGAAGAAAAAGCAATAATATACTTCATAAAATAGCAATTTCAAGCAACCAAAATAAGCAAAATGTAAACAAAAAAAGCATGGAAATATAGAAATGCAAAAAGCAAGTCCATGTAGTCAAATAGAGAGATATAAAAGGAAGACTTTAACTAAAGAAAGAAAGACTTCGATAACCACTAGGAGTAGACAGAAAGTTGTCAAAAAATGTAGAAAAAGCTCATAAACATGAAGAGTTAGGAGAGAAAAAAGCACCAAGATGTCTTAGTGTAAATTGAAAAGAGGCAAAAGTGTTTTATTTTTATTTTTATAAATTGCCATCCTTTTTAAAGAGAATTAGAAATTTGATCCAATGACTACAATAAGGGGAGATAGATGGCTTAGATCTTGATCCATGTCACAAAATGGACTTCGTCTCAGGAATGTAAAACTTATGATTATTGCATGTAATAGCTATTTATTAGTTGGCATTAAAAGATGAGGGGTTTCCCTAGGTCAAACGAAGACGTATAGGGGCAGAGAGGAAAATAACACTATCCAAAATAAATGCCTCATTGGGTCATGACTGATTGGTTGGCCTAAAGGATAGAAAACAGGACTGGGTCTAGCAAAATTGCTTACTGTGGCTTGCAACAAGCAAGTCACATTTAAGAAGAATCATACTCGAACTAGACAATGGCCTAAGACTGCATTCCAATCCATGGTTGCTCGACTAGGCCAAAGAATGGTTGAGTAGGCCTAACTCTAATGAAATAGTCCACAATATTCCACAAAGCATGATTGTGTTTAGGCACACTTGAATTCATGAATGAATGGCATGGCACCCTTTCCAAAGGCACAAGGTAAGAATCTTGTTCCGTGCATAATCGACACGTGGATGCTCATCATTCATCAACAACCAAGCTAATGGCATGATCGATGCCTAAATAAAGTCACGAGATAATGCACTCACAAACACTACTATTCTTATCGTAACTCTGCTTCTAAAACTAACTTGAGTGTTGGAGTATGTTTGATGAACCACTTTCATCATGCACCTTTGATTTTGCTTCTTGTGTAGGGTGTCTTTGGTCATTCGTAACCCTCCGCTGTCGACTAATTCCCAATTAAGTAGTTTCACCTAGTGAGAAAAAAATATATTATAACTCACATGCTTAATTATACCTATTGGATAAAAATAACTCCTCATTCCCTTTTTCTATTTTCCTGAGAGTATGAACTCCTCCCAGCCTAAATCTTAAACTTGAAATATTGATATTGTGAGATTCTGAGTTCATGAGTGCACATGTGTGTTTGTGTGTAAATGGGAGAGAGCAAGGACAAAAATGACCCAATGTTAATATAATATAGAAAGAGAAGTCACCTGTGATAATGTAGTTTCCAACATAAGTTTATTGTGGTTGCATTTTAACTATAAAGAATCAACAAGCATAACAGTATAGCAATCTAGGCTAATTGCTACTTGAAAAAAAGGTACTCATCTTCCACGAGCACAAGGTTTGCAAGTTCTAAGCCAACACAAATTTATCCCATTATATACAGACAAAGATTTAAGTTTCAATATAAAAACATGTGAGAAAATATTTGATATTGTATGCACTAGTAACTTACATCAAACCTACTCTCCTTTAAGATTTCCATTGACTCAACCAACTCAACTTGCTTTGAAGCAGTATCAAACAATGCCTTGAAATGAAAAGGCATACTCAATCAAGAAGGTATTGTTGAATGTGAATTCTCAAAATAACAAGTTCTTTAGAAAAATCCCATTTTATGTTACAAGGTTAGTATTATCTTCTTTGTCCTTGCAAGTCATGTTCAATAGATTATACGACTCCTCTTGAAGCATATCTTGTTTCTCAAGAGGAATTGTTGTAGGTTTGTTAACCAGTTAAGTTATTGATGGTGTCCTGAATAGCTATCTACCTACTAAATCACAAGTTCAAAGAAGGAAAATGGATCATTATTTTCTTTTGCTCACAGATCTAGTGGAATTTTTTATTGCTTGGCTCCTAATATTTTATGAGAAAACTGATATTTAAATCCCAATTTGACTAAAATAGAGATTTTGAGAAATAGAGAGAGTGAAAGAGATTTAAATGTCTCAAACCATCCTAAAGCAAAAAACCTTAGCTACCATGAATTTTTCTAATAAGCCAACCTCATTCTAGGTAGGTTGAGAAGGAGAAGTAGGAAAGAGAAGAATCATATTGAGAAACTAAACTCTCCCTTTTTTTTTTTTTTTTTTTAAATAAGGCTAAAAAAGGAATATTTGTTAACTTGCTAATGTTTTTTCTTTATTCATTTTTCAGAGAAAAATACATATCGACCTCCAAAATTATAGGATCTCCTCTTTAGTTTGAAATCCTACATTTTATTCCAATTAAACATAGTTTGTTAAGAAATAATACATCATAAATAAAATATTGGCAGTTTCTCATTTTTTCCTATCTCATTAGAATACCAAAACCTAAAAAATAAAAAAAAAATCAAATTTTATTAAAAGAAATTAATGGTCGAGGTGAAATTACAATTCTCCAATATATGTTTTTTTCTCAATTTATTGTATTTTATTGATGATATTTAAATAAGAATTCTTTTTGTCACGAATTTCTAGTATTTACTTGCGGTTTTTATGCCTTATTTGTTAAATGTATAATTTTTTTTGTTTATTTATTATGTGTGAGAAAGAATTTTTAAGTTTGTTTTACCTATGTGTCTTTTTTATTGTTAATTTCTCATATATAAATGTAAATTTTGAAGATTTATTTACGATATGAGCGATTTTTTTAAGATAAAAATAATTTGTAGTTATAAGCCATTGTTTATTTGATTTTTTTAATCTAATAAAATTAGATGATGATAAAATTATTATTGTAGTAATGAATTTTGCTATCAAATACATTGTTTTGTTGTAGAAAATATTAAAAATGAGAGTTTCATAAAAAGGGTGTTTTTGGTATTAATTGGTTAAATAACAATATTGACCAATAAGAGACGACTATTTAATGAAAAATTAACGGAAAAAAGTTAATAAGGGTTTATGTGTAACATGTTTTAAAACTAGAGGGGAGGCTAATGAAGGTTTTCAAACTAGAGGGGAGGTAAGTATAATTTTTATATAACTTAGAGGAGGTCAATGCATTTTATCAAATTGGACCTCCTTATTTTATTGAGAAAAATATTCCCATCTACCTCTACTACAAGAAATCAACCAATTTCCTATAACAAATACCATGTAAAACAAATTTTCCCACAACTTCATTACTATGAGAAAAAACTATATGGATAATTTTTTCCATGAACATCATGTGTTTTTTTTACTTTCTTTAAAAAAATTGGTTTCCCATTGAGTTAGTTGTGGGAAATCCTTTTTTTTTTTTGGCACAAAAAATTGTTTTTAGAAATTTAAAATATAAAATTACATGGTACATAAGTAGTGGAAGATCAAGAAAACAGTGAAAAGAAATTAAAAATTTTAAATAAAAATAAAAATAATGAAATTAAAAATTAATTAAAAAATAAAAAAATAAAAATAAATTAAATTAAAAAAATGAAGTTAATTTAAATAAAAAATATTAATATTAATTGAAATTGAAAATTGAAAATTGCATTTTTTTCATTGAAAATGAACCTTTTTTTTTTCATTATTCATCTTCCTTATCTCCTTTGGCATCTTCCTCCTCATCGTCATCATCTTCTTCCTCGTTATCTTCAATCTCATTTACAACAACCCACCATTCTAGTTTTTTCTTGACTCTTGCATGTTATAAACTTGGATAGCTTGTTGGATAAATATGAATGGATCATACTTTTTATATCTTTTTATATGTTTTATCTCGACAATCCTATAAGTAGGAGGAACCCTCATACCTTGGATGATGACAAGATCAAACCATTCATAGGAAAATAGAACCACTTCCTTAATAGGTCTTTGAAGGTATTCTAATTGAATGACTTTTTTTAGTATTCCATACAAATTATCCTCAATAGAGTTGACATTACCTATACCTCTAATACATACTCCACAGGTGAAAGTTCTTTTCCCCTTAGTCCATGGTTGTGTGTGAAATTTGTACCCAGTGACAAAGTAGATAGGCCATAGTTTGACAACCCACAACGACCCTATGCAAGGTCATGTAAGTAAGGGTTGTTAACCATACTCCAAGCATTGTGAACCTATTGAGTGTAAATAATATTGTGAATTTATGCATGTGAGGATATATTAAAAATAATCAAGACTGATATAATTACAAAACCATCCTACAAATTAAGTTTCAATTTTTCTCTCAACTTCAGTGTCGAATGTATTTGGAGTAAATGCATGCATTGTTTCAATGAAAATACTGTATAACCCATGGTTAGGATCGATGAACTATTAATTTAGTTATAAATGTATCAAGTTATAACATAAGTATATTAGTTATACGTACTTGAAATATGGTTGGACTTCATCACAATTAAGTAAAGCATGCAATGCGGCAACTACACGTTCCTTTCCAACTAGGAACCAAGTCACACTTTTTAGACAGCCAGCCAAGATAATTAAAAATGGATAGAGTGGGTTCACTTTGATGATTACCCTCCCAATGGCCAATTGTTTTACATCGTCTCTCAACATCAGTGTTAAAGTAGCATTTATGACATTCATCATTGGAGTATTATGACATTCAAATTGTCATTTATCAAAATCCACATATAATGACTAATCAGAGATAAGGCTATTTCAAAACAATTTAGGATATGTTCATCATAATCAATTATATGTGCATGTAAGCTTAACATCCCTTACTCCTTAACCTGCAACCAATCAATTGTCAGACCTAGAGTCTATCCACCTTCTTCAAGTTCTAGCAAAGCAATAAAGAAAATATATAGCATGAGTTAAGATATTTTGCCTCCTAACAAATTGTATTAGCACAACCTTGGTGTGTAGTATTGATTTCTACTTGTTGTTTTGTTCACATTTCAATCTCCAATAACATCATGAATAATTATCTGTAATTACATACATGGCATGAGTTAGAAATTTTTTGTTCTTCTAATCTAATTTACCTTTAAGGTGCTTAACAATGTACATTAAATTGATGAAGTTATTTTTGCAAAATTTACATCCTTATAACATACCAACAATTATGTACAATATTGTACCTAATATCCTAAATGAAATAAAATCTTATTTTTCCACTCTAAAATAAACTCTATCAATGTATATTACAAGATAAATTAGAAAAAATATTACACAAATAAAATCAATATAGACCTATTAGAAATAATCAATAAACAAATTAAAATTTACTTCAAGCTCTATGCAAAATACAACAATCAATTTTAAAAATACATTAAGAAAATCCTAATCTACAATCTCAAATTTTAACAAAAAATATTTGAAAACAATTAATCAAAATGAGTTTACCTTCAGTAGTGAGCAAGAAAACTAGTAAACGTAGTTGAAAAATATGCCACACACGGTAGGTCGACAATAAGAATTGAGGAAAGCGAAGGAGGAGAGAAAAGGGGAGAAGAAGAAAATGATAGATTTGGGCATCTACACTGTTGATATTTTTAGCTTTCCTATAGTGTTTATTGTGGGAACAATCTTCAGAAAGAAAAAGAATTGATGCATTTCACTTTTTCCCATGGCTTTGCCTAGGATAATCATATTTTTAAGTTTATCATGGTTTGTACTCCATGGAACATTCAAGTTTTGCTTTTGCATGACCTAAAATTATGGGAAACCATGGGTAAATACGAAAAAAAAAAAAGAAAAACTCTAAGATTATGAGATTTCCCATGGTCTTAAATCTGCGAAAAATTCTTTGTTTTCTTATAGTGCTTGAGGTATGCAAAAATTACACTTACCCTCCATCTAGTTTGAAAACCTATAATAACCTCCCTCTAATTGTGAATCATGCTACACATTTTGAATTTTTTCATTAAAATAATTGGTCCCCCTAGTCAATGGTATTATTTGACCAATTAATACTAAAAACACCTATTGTATGATTTTAACTCTGCTTTTTAGTATTTTTTTCCTCCAAAAGAAGCGTTTTAGAGCAAAATTCTCACAAGATAATAACTTTGTCATCATCTAATTTCATTAGGCAAGAAAAATCAAATAAAAAATGACTTATAACAAAAAAATCATTTTTATCTTAAAATTGAGCTCATATCTTAAAAATAAATGTCCCAAAATTACATTTATATATGAGAAATTAACAAAAAAAATCACTCAACTAAAAAACTCTGCAAATTCATGCCCACACCAACTAGGTAAACAAAAAGAATTGCATATTCAATAAATAAATCAAATGAAATTGCAAGTACATATCATAAATTTGTGTGCTAAATAAAAAAACCTAATTTAAATATGATAAATAAACAAAACAAATGGAGAAGAAAAAAAAGTAAATTGGAGAATTGTAATTTTACCTTAACAATTAATTTGTTTTGATAAAAACTAATTTTTTTCTTCAGATTTTGATGCTTTTAATGAGAGAGAAAAAAAAACATAGAACTATAGATATTTCATGTTAGTTTCTAAGTAGATTGCATAAAAGGTTGTTTTTATTTTGGAAATAATATAGTAATTAAATATTATTCGACTTAAAAATCTTACTTTTGGTGTAACAAAAAAAATATTTAAGGAATATTCTATTATATTTTTAACAAGATATACTTAATTGAGGTAAAGTGTATAATTTGAAATTAGAGAGAATGTCAGTGTAATTTTTGTATAACATAGGACAGGTCAATGTATTTTTTTCCATTTTATTTTTGTAACTTTTTATATGAAAAAGAAAGTGACGCAAATATATATCTTTATTGGTCCTTAATTATGATTATTATTTGAATGGACCTCTTTTTTTTTTTTTTTGTTATACAAAGTAGACAACTAAAACAAGAAAGGAAAATACCATTTTTCCTATACCTATGGTTAGTAAAGAATATCTAGCCAAATGAGGAAGTTTCTGTACAGGGGATGACAATTCCATTTAGAAAGAGCAAAAGTTCTTGAGCAGAGCAGCAACATCTTGAGTTATGACTTGAAAAATGTGAAGGAGCTTTTTCAGAATAATGGATGAATAAAATTGATTTGGTAGAAGGCATTCTCAAGAATATGCTTGTTGCAGTTGTGATAGGGGCATCCATAAGAATATCCTAAGAGCTTAGAGGAGGGTATGCTATTTTGATGTTGAGTTAAGAAGAATAAAAGAGCCTCTGGTGATCTTATTTATGCCTTCCCTCACTACTATTTGATAGCATCTGAATTTATAGTTGTTGTGATTAACATTGAAGAGGGAGTGACTTTGGACTTGATGAGGAAGGTTCCTAGTGGATGTAACTAGTGTGCCTACATTGAAGTTGTTTGAATTTTGGCAGGTTGTAACATTGGCTTGTATGTAAGTAGTGTTTGCCATGTAACTCTGTAGCCTCTTCAAGGCAACACAATGGTTAGGAGATTACCCAAGGAAGATTACTTTATTCCTGTAAAACCATATAATATAGAGAATGAGGATCAAAAGATGTGTAAGCTAGTCATGCAGTAGAGGAACTGAGTGTCCTTGCAAAATGCAGGTTTTGATCCAGTGGATCACATCTAATGGTTGTAAGTACTTTGGTCTTACAATGAATAGAGATCAAAACCAGAGAGTTTTTGTAAAAGGGCAGAAAATGAACCGATGCTGAGAAGTCTCATTTGGAGCCCATAAAATACACAAAGGGAGGGAACCTCAATGTGTCTATAATGTAGGAAGTCTATAGTTGGCATAATGTTGTTGCATAGTCTCCATAGGATGACTTTTATTTTAGGTGGAAGATGCAGTTTCCAAAGCATGTCCTAGGAGAAGTCAGTGATTCGTAGACCTAGAGGTTGAGTATGAAGTTAGTAACTTGTGCAAACTACATATGAGCCAGTGGCTGATGTAATCCAGGCTAGCCAATTAGGGGTCCTTGTAATTGAGATAGGGATTTGAGAGATATGGATAGCTAGAAGAGGGGATACGTTGCCTAAAGTTTTTGCACATCCCACTACTTGGATGTTGTGCCAAAAAGGTCACTAACTGCTTGAAGGCTTGGAAATGATGGACTAGTTACTATTTTTTAATAAGGTCCATTGATGTTGATAGATTACCTAATCCCCACTTGCCATTTAAGATGGTCTTGGATCAAGCTAGCACTAGCAATAATCTTCCTTCATCTCTAAGCTAGGTTAGATAGGGTTTGGAAAATATTTTCTATGCCTCCTTTATTATATTTAGCTATGAAAGGTTGAGCCAATAAAGAGGTTGGTTGAGAGATGATTCTCCATACCTGCTTGCATGTCATAACTTGATTAAATTTTGCCATTCTCCTTAGCCCTATACCTCTCATGTCCAGTTAAGTAGAAAGCACATCTCAGGATAGTAAGTGGACAATATTCTTGTTTGAATCACCCTTTCACCAAAATTTCTTGATAATTTGCTCAATCTTTTGCTGGCAGTTTTTGGACAGCATAATAGTGAACATATGGAAAGTAAATATAAAGCTTATGACACTCTTGTAGAGAACAAGCCTTGCAGCATGAGATAACATATTGGCTTTCCATCCTTGTAGCTTCCAATAGATCTTATCAAGGACCTCCTTCTTTGTGGTTTTTTTGTCTTGATGCCCATCAATATAAGTGCCTAGATATTTGCCAGTGGTGAATACTTGTTTAATTCCCATTATTCCAATCATGATCTATTTGAACTTCTTGGGAGTACTTGGACTGCACTTGATTGTTGATTTCAATGGGTTCAGTGTTAGCCTAGACAACAGAGAGACATCATGGAGTAGCTGCTTCACCTTATTGCAAGAATAGAAGGAGGCTTTGTAGAATAGAAGGGGGTCATCTGCATAGAAGAGGTGATTAGACTCAGGGGCTCTTTTTGCTGGCTTAATCCTTTAGATATCTTTTTTGTGTTTGGCTTCTTCTAGCATAATAGATAATATATTAGTGCAAATAATAAAAAAGTAGAGGAAATGGGGTCTTCTTGCCTTAAGCCACATTGAGGAGAGAAGCTATTTGTAGATTCCCCATTAATAAGGACTTTATATGTGACAGTAGTGATGCATTACATTAGAATTTGTATCCAACTAGTGAAGAATTCCATTTGTTACAAGACCAGATGGATAAACTACTAAGAGATGGTGTCATAAGCTTTATAAAAGTCCACTTTTAGGGTTGCCCAATAATGCTTTTGGCCTTTGCTATGATTTATGTAGTGCATAAGCTCAATTGCTATCATGATGTTATTAGTTATGAGTCTACCTCCAACAAATGCATTTTGATATAGGGATATTACTTCTTGTGAAATGGGCTGTAACTTAAGTACTAGAAGTTTTGAAACAAACTTGTAGACCACATTATAGAGGCTGACAGGCCTACAGTCTGAGAAAGATGATTGAGTTTGGCTTTAGAGACAAGTCCTTTGAATGCCTCATTGAGGGATTTGAGAAGGAAACCTTCATCTAAGAAGGTTAAAATCATACTTGACACATCCCTCCCCATTAGGCTCCAGAAGTGCTAGAAGAATCTACCTATATAGCCATCTAGGCTTGGCACATTGTCTGCAGGAGTGTCTTTGATGACTTGTTCTAATTCCTAGGATTGAAAAGGTTGAAGCAGGAGATCTTTGTGTCTTGCAGTCAATTTAAGGACTAGAAGTTGCTGGAGAAATTGAACCATGTGATCAGGTATTTGTCAAGGTCTAAAAAAGGATTGGAAATGGTGGATTGTAGTAGCCTTAACATTATGGGAATCAATCAGAACACAACCATATTGATCTTGAATGGTAAGGATCACGTGTTTGGCTCTTTTCCTATTTACCATTGTATGGAAGTAGTATGTATTCATGTCTCCATTGAGCTAGAGTTGCTTGGCTTTTTGTGTCTAAATAAGTTGTTGGCAATCTAAGAGATATTCTAGTTGGTTCTTTAAGTTTTTTTCCTGAGTACTCATTAGTTTATCTTGTTGACCTTGTAATTGATGCAATTGGGACTACAAATCTTTGATTTGGTGTTGGATTTGCCCAAAACTAATTTTGTCCCAATGTTTTAAGTTCTTTTTTTAGTTTGAATTAATTTGGAGACAAGTTTGAAAGCTAAAAATCCATTAACCTAAATGTTCTAAGCTTGTTGCACAATATTTGAGCAATGAGGGTTGGTGGTTCAGTGTGCTTGAAATTGGAAGTTATGATGCTTATATTGTGTGTTTATTAAGGTGGTGATAAGAATAGGTGAGTGATCAAAAGCAAAAAGGGGAAATCATTGGACCCTAGAGTAAGGTAAACAATTTATCCATTAATCATTACAAAGCAATCTACCAAATCTCTCCCATGCACAATTAAACCCCTCCCTATTGTTGGTCCATGTAAACTAGTTTCTTGTAGGAATAGGTCACAAAGACCACTCAAAAATAGAATCTTGAAAATCTTGAGCTCTAGATTGGAATGTGCAGTGAATGATATTTTTTGGTGGAGTCATGACTTGATCGAAGTCATCCATCAAAAGCCAAGGGTATGAGGAGTTTCATATATTAGTTATGTAAGCATGCTTGATAAAGGTCCATGGTGTATGTCTGTCTTGAAGTCATCCATCAAAAGCCAGGGGTATGAGGAGTTATATATATTAGTTATGTAAGCATGCCTGATAAAGGTCCACATTATATCTCTATCTTGAAGATGTAGAGGACCATATATCCCTATAAGGATGAAAGTTGGAAATTGAGTGGATTCCACTTTCAAGTGTATCCAATGGGGAGGAGGATGAGAGCACTTGAATCTGGAATCCAATTATCCAAGCTAATAAGAAACCTCCCTTGTGGTTAGTTGCATCAGTGCTTACTAAGTTCTGAAATCCAAAAGTGGCCAAAATGGACTATGATTTAGTTATTGATTGGAGAGAGTCTAAGACAACAACAAAATTTGTGGATGATGTTCCCAAATTTGCTATCTACATCTCTAAATTGTAAAGGGACAGCTAGGACCTCTACAATGCTAGGCTAAAAACCTCATGTTGAGAAAGGAGGCTGTTGTGGGAGAAATTCCTTGAACCCCATATGCAAATTTTCCAAAATGTGAATTATAAACTGCATGATTTATTAAAACTCCTTTATCTGGTCTTAGGAAGAAGTGTGAGAGTCTATGGAGATGTGTTGCTCGACTATAGGGGATAATGAGAATGAGCAATAGATTGGTATAGCAACGTGTTCCTACTAACATGTGGAGGGTGTTTGTAGCATGGTATCCTTACCATTATTCAAAAGAGAATGTTACGCTATTTGGTAATTATGGTCTGTGTAGGGCCTGTCAAGTTGTTTTGTGCTGAATAGTAGTGCCTGAGATTGTTACGGTAGGATAGACCAAAATTCCTTCTATTTGTTATATGGATTATCTTGAATGGACCTCCATGATGGTTATTAATTTTATATATGCATCTAATAACATCATGTATTACCCAGGACAAAGATTTTTTTTTGGTTTAGACAAGAATTAAGAATTATTAAAAATAAAATTAATCTAAGTCATTTTTTATAAAATGCATAAATTTTATAAAAATTCAAGGTTTTGACATCCATAACCCATATTACAACCAATGTACTGGCCACAATAGTAGAAAACGCAACGCAATCACATCCTCGAAAACAATTTAAAACTATAGAATAGCTTAAAGTTTAAGGTTTCGATTGTTTTATTAGAAAATATTTTTTGTAGAAAAATCTCACATATTTGTATTAAATAAAGGACTTCATGTCACTTATATACCTTAAGAGAAAAATAATAATGCATGGTGCCATGATTTTAAGGGAAAACAACTTCCTTTATAAAATAAAGAATGTTATTTTGTACCGTACTTCCCATTTTTAACATTAAACACATAAAACATTTTTCGTTTTCTTAATATTTTATAAAGCAAACACCCAGTTTTGTCTTTGACATGCAATTTTTTTTAATTTCTTTCATATGAAATATTTTTTTCTCAATTTTATTCTTGAGTTATATTAATTTGTCTAATTATATCTCTCGATTAGTGTGTCATTCAAAATCTTTAATAGAAAACTAACATAAAAGGTTGAAGCTTGTATAACTTAATCAATTAACTAAGTGTATTTATTTTCTTTCAGTCCAGCTCAACAACATCATTTTTTCATTAACAATAAAAGAGGGAAAATGTTTCATATTTTACTAAGGTTTTATTCTTTTTACTAATGAAAAAATGATATTGTTGAGTCTAGTTGGAGGGGTAAATATAATGGTTAGGCCACACAATCTTTAGGCCTTCCACTTCAGCTTTCCATTAAAACTTTTGAATGTCATAATAAGTAAAAGACAAAATTGAACAAAATAATATAACTTTGACAAATTTGAGAAAAAATATTTTATAAGAATGAAATTAAGGAAAATTGCATATCATAAAAATGAAAATGGGTGTTTATTGTATATTATAAATATACAAACAAGTAAATGAGATTATTCTTACGAATAAAGTTGTTCTTTGTCAAAATAAATGAAGTCTAAAAGTTTGTTTTTCAAAGAATTTTACTGGTGTGTCAGTTGAGTTTCATACACTTTGAGATTGTATTCAACGTATATATGGAAGATCTATCCGTTTTATTTATTTTTTCTATTTTCAAGGTCGTGTGCATTCAGTTTTGTCTATTATTAGCATAAATGATCTGTAGGCTTTGCTTATTCATTTTTCGTTACTCTATAGGCTGCAGCAAGCAAATGAATCATGGAAGGATTTTCTGAGCTGAAATCTCCCGTTTTAGCTGGAGTGTTTCGGTGTATTTTCTATTGGGTTACAGCTTCCCGTTTCATAAAAAATGGCAAAGATCGACTGCTAATTTATTCTGTTCAAGAATGAAAAGCCTGCAAATTTTATGTGATTTTTTTTGGGTGGGGGGGGGGGGGTTCTTTTGGGTACTTTTCTTATGCATGGTACTGTATCCAGACACTATGTTTACAAGCAACCATGTGAAGTAC